>JAEMON010000012.1:16562674-16584275 GCA_030264115.1 Lygus lineolaris
ATGTCGCCACAATTGGATAAGTGATGGTTACTGCGCATGCGCATGCGCATGTGAATTTCCTGAAACCCCTGTATCTCAGTTCCTAATTGACCTATTCCTACCTATATCTATGGTGACTAGAGTCCAAAATCGTTGAACTGAAATATAAATAAAATAAATAATCCCCCCCAGGATATGCTCAAGTGAGCCAAAATCCTGGGTAAAAAAATAAAAAAAAAAAATAAATAAAAAAATTGACCTATTCCGCTCAAATTCGCAGGGTAGTTGTGGAATGAGTCCAAGACAATAACCTATGAATTTCGTCACGATTGGAACAGTACCAGCTACTGCGCAAGCGCAAACTTGAAATTTGTTGTCATAGGCGTATCTTCGGAACTACTTGACCAATTTCGGTGAAATTTTAATGGGATTACGCGAGTTAGACCCTAGAGGGTCCCCTATGAATTTCATCGCCATCGGCGATCCATCGCCATCGCCATTGACAATTACCTTCGAATTTCAACACGATTCTATCAGTAATATCTACTGCGCATGCGCAATTTTGAAATTAGTTTCATAGCCATAACTCCGGAACTCCTCGACCAATGCTGATGAAATTTTCAAAGTTTGAGATAGCCCCAACTCAGTTCCCTATTAATTTAATATCCATCGAACCATTAGTAGCGTGTGCGCATGCGCTAACGTTAAATTCCTGAAACTACGAGATCTCAGTTCCTAATGATGGATTTCGCTCAATTTCGAAGGGTAGTTGTCGGCTGACTCCAAGACAATTACCTATGAATATCGCCCAATTGGATAAGTATGGCTACTGCGCATACGCAAACTTGACATTTATTGTCATATTCTAATTCCGAAACTATTTTACCAATTTCGTGGGAATGTTCACTAACTGAGTCTATACGTCCATGTCAAGAAAGTGAGGAAGCTATACTGCCCACCCAACTTGGCAGACGTTTTTTCATTGAGATTTTTGGTGTACATTACCATCTTAAACGTAGGAACATAATGTTACCATATTTGGAATCGGCGTGAAATTTCCTATAAGAATCACCCACCAAATCGGTTAAAATGAAAAATTTGCTCATCAACTCATGCTGCATGAATGGAACTTTTATGCATTCAATCATCGCCATGCTCGAGAGTAGACGTATTGCCGGTTCGCAACAGCATCGGTCGGGAGCTGAGGAGGCGATGCAGGGCCGAGACTTCCCAGTTTCGCCCACGAGACCCCCTCGAGCCGTCACGAATCTTGTTAGCTACCGTCCGCGAACGGCCTATTAGACCAACACCGCACATTAACATAAATACGACGCGCAGGCTATAGGAAGCGATCTCTTATAAGTCGGACCCCCCCTTTTTCTTCTCATTCCGACGTCTCGCTAATCGCCTTTTTTCTTCAATCTGGTACCTGCCGTTCGGAGCTGAACAGACGGTCCTTTCAGAGGGCATGATTTGCATTTCTTCCAATCTGTAATCCCATGCTACTTTTTTTTTTTTGGTTTTGCTTGGTATTTGTTCTTAATAATGAATCCTCACTTATTTACCGCCCTCCAATTTTAATGAAATTGTTGTAACAGGAAAAGCAAAATGCAAAACCTACTGGACCCCATCAAACAGCCCGTTCAGATTCAGATTGAAAACATCTGGTGCGAGGCTTCACACTACTTTCAATTCAACACCCGTAAAAACTTGAAAAAAGTCCCATTCACGCAGCATGAGTTGATGAACAAATTTTCAAAGAATCATTTTTACCTATTTGGTGGGTGATTCTTATAGGAAATTTCACGCTGATTCCGAATATACATATGTTCTCATGTTTGAGATGGTAATTCACACGAAAAACCTCAAAAAACACTTTTTTTTTAAAGCGATTTTTGACTCAAAATTTGACCCCTTGGAGTACTCCAAAAATTCTGGCCAACGAACTTGAACTTTCTTTTGATATTATTGACATTTTAAAATTTTTTTGGATTTTTTATCTCGATCCCACGGGCAGATATCGTCTGGAGTGAATGGCATATATATAGATACATATATTATGAGAAAGTGTTAAATTTCAGGAATCGTTTTAGAATGTTCTGAAACGGATTTCCATGAAGAAAATTTTGAAAAATCTTCATTACAAAAATTTTGAAGCCATTGCAATATCTTCATTTTCTTCGAAAATTCGCTAAAATGGCTATTTTTGCGGATTTTAAACTTTGATTTCGGCCTCAATATATTTTTGTGGAGATGAGGGGTATTGGAACTTGTTTCTAATTGTTAGAAGAGTAAATCCTGTGAATTTCATCAAAATCGTTAGAGCAGTTTGGGAAAAAGCTAAAAAAGGGGCTAAAGACGACGTTTTTTCACCTATTTGGAATGTTTTCTCCCCATTCTAATTGACCTGGTATGGAGGGCTGAAATTCTGAGGGTCTCATCTTCAAACATGTAGAAACAAATCCTCGAAACCGGAATTTTTTTTAATCATCTTCGTAGGGGCCGCAATCGTGTTCATACACATACGTACTCACATACATAGATACATGCATACGGGCTTACATACCATTTTCCAAAACATCGAGAAAATTGATGAGATGTCGATTACGACCAGTTAAAGGTTATGTCTCAGAAATTGGGTTTTATACTGATCGCATTACTTTCCTTTCACCTTCAGGTGGGCTGAGGAAAGTAAAAATGGATACTTAAACTATGCTTTTACTAAGTTGAGTAGAGAGTTGCAGCTGCTCAATACAAAATTTAATTGGACTAAATGGCCTGTGAACCTATACTAGGGAATCGGACAAAAGCTCAGTAAAGCTATGTATATTGAAAGAAAACATGAGTGAATTTTCTCTACGCTAAGTAAAGGGCAACATCGTGATAAAGAAGATACATGTATCTAAACTCATACAAAAAAAAAGAATGAGTAATAGAACAAAATAAATGGGTAAATAATTGAAATAAATTCGACTTCACAACACGGCGGCACTATAGTTACGTATTTGCTCCATATCACACCGCCTAATACTGACACCATTCTCTTTGTATTTATTTTCTACCAGCTAATTTCCAATATCAATAATTAAGCCCTGTATCAAAATCCAATTAGGTAGGTACCTACTTTAACAATATTCAGGGTGCCGATTATTCGAAGAGGCAGAGAGCTCGAATAAAAGCAAAAACATTGTTTTTGGAATAACCCCAAAGTTTGACATGTAAGAAATGGCAGACTGTGACTACTGTCAGTTCACAATCTGATCTTTAGAGAGCAAGCAAAAGAAACCCTTCGACGGTTTAAAAAAATGAAATTTTGACTGTGATGCGTATTGAAATGTCTTTATGATTAGATACATCCGCCAAAATCCCTGCATGGAGATAATCATCGATACAAATTGCATCCACCATGATCCACCACAATAAGTCAATAGAAGCGTTCCCTTATGAGTTCAATCATCATCTTCATATTCATATTGTGTTACCAGTTGATTTTCTTGATGATGAAAAATGACCGCTAAAGAGATTACAAGTGTCCAATCTGGAGGCTGACAGGTAGCCCGGTCGTAAATTTAATTTTCGGCTCAAGGGCGAATTCACAGGAAGACCTCCCGCGGACGGCCGTCGGCACGTTTGCGTTATTTACTGCCGTCGCGAGCGACGCACTCGCTGAATGTGATTAATGGGGCGCACGGGAACGCGAAAATTTCTGGGCTGGGGCGCACGAGTCTGGATAGGGAAATCGAATTAGCTCCGATAATCTTCGCGATTAAGCAGAGACGTGGCAGGAATCAGCCAATGTGACGGATGATTGCTGCAGTAGGTTTTGGTACATAATGGTTGAGGATGGTGTGAGTTGTGATTCGAAAGCACAGTTGCTGACAGGGATTGAATTGAGATTCTCAACTTCTCACCAATTTCATCAAAAAAAGTTCCATTCATGCAGCATGAGTTGGTGAGCGAATTTTCAAAGAATAATTTTAACCGATTTGGTGGGCGACTCTTATAGGAAATTTCACGCTGATTCCGAATATACCATATGTTCCTATGTTTAAGATGGTAATTCACACCAAAAACCTCAAAAAAACACGTTTTTTTTAAAGCGAGTTTTGACTCTAAATTTTCAAAATTTGACCCCTTGGAGTACTCCAAAAATTCTGGCCAACGAACTTGACCTTTCTGATATTATTGACATTTTAAAATTTTTTTGGATTTTTTATCTCAATCCCTCGGGCAGATATTGTCTGGAGTGACTGGCATATATAATATATATGTAAATATACATATGAAAAATGGTAAATTTCAGGAATCGTTTTACATAGAATTGTCTGAAACGGATTTCCATGAAGAAAATTTAAAAAAATTTGCATTACAAAAATTTTGAAGCCATTGCAATAGCTTCATTTTTTTCGAAAATTCGCTAAAAATTGCGTTGAGAAACATTTTTTAGGAAAAAAATTATCGTTCAGTGAGAATTCTCAAAATTTGATAATAATTGATACCACCTACTATCAAAATTTGATTTTTCTCAAAAGTTAAAAATTCTCAAAATTTGAGAAATTCTGAAATTCCATGAAAAAATAGATTTTTAGGGTTAAAAAACACTTTCTAAATTGCATAACGATAGGTATAAATCCTAAATTATCATAATCATAATATGAGACTCATGCTTGAGAAAAATGAGCCTCAAATTCAATCCCTGGTTGCTGAATCGAGAGGAATTCATTCAATGAACGAGTGAAATCTGGTCATCCGTGTTTTCTGAAAACTAAGAGGCTGTGAAATCTTCTGGGGGATGTAGCTTTTATGGTGGGTACCGAACTACTCCTGAACAACTAACTCCACCAAATTAAATACTCCTCGACTTAGTAAACTTTACTGAACGGCAGTTCACTAGGACCACCAATGAGCTTCAAGTGAGCCTTAATGGTAGACCCGAGAGCAAAAAATAGTCTTTATCAAGACAAATAGTGAAACTGATGAAAAATCTGTCCTAAATCAATTTTCTGGTCAATGGTTAATTTTCTTAAATCAGCCAATGTGGCGGGTAATTGCTGTAGCAGGTATCGGTAATTGTTGGGAATGGTGTGGGCTATGATTCGTAAGCACAGAGTTGCTGAACCGACCGGAATTCATTCAATGAACTAGTGAAATGTGCTTATCCATGTTTTCTGAAAACTAAGAGGATGTGAAATTGTCTGGCAATATAGCCGCAGAGGTGGGTAGTTCCTGACTGAACTATTCCTGAAGAACTAACTCCGCCAAATTAACTACTCCTCGTAGTTCACTGTACTGAACGGTATTTCACCAGGACTACGATAAAAAGAATACTGAGACAAGGACCACCAAGGAACTTCATGTGAGCCTTAATGGTAAACCAGGAAGCAAAACGTCGTAATCAAGACGAAACGCGAAACGGATTAAAAATCTGTCTCGAATCTATTTCCTGGTTCAAATGGTTGAGTTTTTAAAATGAAAGAATAATAATAAATTGAAAAAGAAGTTGCGGGATGGTGCGGGATTCCAACTGTCAATCCCGCATCTCAGTCCTTCGCCTAATAACCGTGGAATCCCATGGGGTTGCTATCCCCACCTATATAACCCTTAGCTTTCTTGAATATAGGTTACAAAAGGTGAATCAAGAAGGAGCAGGTCACAAATCCGCAAGGGATATCGCGTAGTTGTTCTCCCTATCGGTTCAGCAAAACAACGTTGGAACTATAAGTCTTTACCTCTTATACCAGTTAAATAAATAACCCGAAAAACCGACTGTGTAGCTCCAAACATACAACCATGTTGAATCTCACTCACAAAATTTGGCGTAGAAAAGTAGCTGATACCGAAGATGAGTTCTGAGAAGATGAGTTTCAAGAATGTTATTCATCTTGTAGATTATCTTGACCAGTTTCTTGAAGCGATGGTGACATTGCTTCCTCACTGGAGGGATGAACATTTGAAAAGGACCAACCTATCTGAAAATATGAGAGGAATGAAATGTGGATGCGGATTCGGGGTTCCTTTAGATAAACTATACAAACGGCCGTATTATTTTCCGCTTTTCCCATTTATGCATGCTAGAAGCTAGAAATGCTAAGGGCTTCTCGAGTGAAAGAAGTTAGTTCTAATTCTGCATGCAGAAGGTAATTTGTAGGTTCTCGTAAGTCCAGGCACAAAAATGTTAAAGTTGGATGGTTTGGAGCACATAGCGGAAAAGAGGTTACCTAATGAGACTGACGATAATCCAGCAGAGCGCGTGTTATCTGAAGGACCCATACTCGACGTGCTTGTGAGAAAACCATTCATTACAGTGACAAGGAAGATGGCAAACCGGTGTATGTGCGGCTAGGGCTTCAAACTGAGTATTTCAGAAACGTTTCAGTTGTACTGAGAAACCCAGATAATATTGGAGGATCCAAATGGGGGAAAAAACAATGTGGAATAAGGCTGAGGGAGGCTGGTCCTGGAATAAGGCTGAGGGAGGCTAGTTCTGGAATAAGGCATGGGTTCGAAGTAAGGGTACCCAAATCTATCAACGGTTTCAGAAGTTTAAGTTTATGTTTATGCTTCTAATCTCTGGTAAATAGTATGGATAAAGTGGATATTTCCATGTTCATGGTCAAGAGGTCGAGATTTCTTCTCTGTTCCACATGTAGAGATGAAGAGAAGGATCTGGAGCATATAACGATTATTACCACGAAATGCGATCAATGGAGGAGATATAAATCATTTTACATTTAAATGTACATAGGCAATGGACATCATTCGAGAGCAGCTCCTCTCTTACACCCAGTTATTAACACTAGATGTTGCAATAGTAAGCCTTCATGACGAATATGAGTTACAGGAATCTTCTAATGAACAAAATAAAGCTTCTTGGCGCGGACATTTCATAACAATAAATTATGCAATAACGACGTCAAATTCACACGGTAACTTCTCAAGCGTTACAGAACCTTGAAGATCAGCACTCCAATACATTCTTATCTCAAATACGAGATTTTAATTGACATTCCATGTCAATCAAGTTACCTGATCATTCAAAGAAAAGAAGAGTTCTTTGAGATGGAAAATCTCACAATTGTTGACAACTGAAGAATATAGTAAAGTGGTAGTCTCATAAGAACGCAATTAGCTGATGATTACCTACTGAACTACGCGTAAAGTATGATTCTCCAGACCCAAAGTATAACATACCTATTATGATCTTATAAATATTTACATTTTGTCTACATAAAAAGTGCCAAAATTAAAATAACTTCGGCTGGACTTTTTAATCCCGTGCACAGGTTTATTGGTACCGAGTCTACTAAATGGCCCCTTGTTGTATCTGTAATTTCTACGTTTTTTCCAACAAATTTTCATACAATGTTCAGGGATTGTGTGGGTTAGGGCCTAGACGGTTCATTTTCATTTTTATAGCTCACGAAGTTTTGGATGAAATGTGAAAAATTTATTTCGAGCATCATTTCCACACCCGAAGTAATAGCTAAATTTCCTTCAAATTCGGTTGTTTCGAACGCGACTTTTAGATTGCCCTTCATTAATTTAATCGAGATCTGATCATTAGTGATAGCTGTGCTCGCGTAAACGTGAATTCTATACAATATATAAAATTTTTCACCAAAACTAATATTCCTTTTTTGATCGAAGTCGGAATCTTGTTTATAGGATAACATTTTAATAACCTATGAAACCATTATTTCAAGGATACAAGAAAGGTTTGGATTTTTCTGTTCTTGTTGGAATGCAAATTTTACTCAAACAAAAATATACCTATTACAAGGGACAAAATGAAATTGTAGACATAATTTGATCCCTAGTATTATCTCACATAGCTTGTTGCAGAAGTGACGGCGTTATTTTGACGCTCAAACCTTAAAGAATCGTCATTAGAGGTGGTATCTCACTGCCGCGTATATCGAAACATCAAGGGCGGGAAAGCCGACAGAATTTTTATGGGTCCTTCCGTCGGGCAGATTTATGAGTGAGTCGATAAAAACGTTTACAAAGAAAGGCAGGACAGAATAGATAAAAATATATAACGCCTGTGAAACCCTTCCGAACGTTTATCCATGGCTGAATTACAAGGTTTTCCTAAGAGATAATTTGGAAGGATCCAGCCATGGTGTCTCGAGGATTTGTTATTATGCTCACAATATTATTGCCAAATAATTCCTACCACGATTAAGAGGACGATATACCAATTCACCTAGAGGTACCACATGTCAAAATTTTAATTGACAGAAGTGGGCAATTTTCGTAACTTATTTTTCAAGACATTCAAAAGTATGACATAGCTGTAAACATTATATTTTGGATTTGAATATCAATACTGTTCATGCTCAAAAAATGGTTCAATTTCCGAAGCAATCGATGACAACTCTCATTTCTGAAGTAATATGATTAAACCAATTTTCCGATGATAATTTATAAGAATTATTATTTAATCAATATTAGCTAAAGGCAATCATTATTATTGATTTTGGAATATTTCTGATGTCGATCAACCGTCTCGGTATCACAACAATTTTCGGGACGGAAAAGATTCTTTTTGTAAATTTTCCGGTCTACTCATATTTTCATACTTCAACATGCGAGAGGTAGCTAGTTTGAACAGGGCCGATACTGAAGTGATGTTCAAGTCTTTCGGAGTTGGGTTGACGAAATAATTGAAAAGCCCATCGCGGAGGCTATCAGAAAAAAAGACCAGAGTAAAAAGAGTCGTGAAATTAATTTTCATGGGTTTCATGGCTTGTCCGTAAGGGATTAGTGTCAGATGTTGACTTCAAAGGGGTCCAATCTTCAATCCCATTTTTTCCAGGGAGGTTTGAAGCTCATTATCCTCTCAGTTACGGTCTTCTGGGATTTTTTTCTGCCTGAGTACCGACCACCTTGATTAAGATACTCGACCTTTGGTATTTATGTACCTATCTACACTATGCACCAATCTACATTATTCTAGCCGATTGTTCTACCAACGTTATTCAAAACAGAAATTTCTTCAATTTAGTTTATTGTGATTCTAAACGTGAATGATATGGCGTTAAATTCTTAGGGAATAGGAAAGTAATAAGTGAATCTATGGCTGTGAGAGTAGCCTATAGGCTTCTGCGGCATTTCTGCTGACCCGTGGTTCTGATAATGGCTCAGTTTTTCCATAAAATATCTTTGTTGTTGATAACTAATGGGGAAAATCAAATTGCTTGGGTGGAATATCGAATTTTTCCTTGATTTCAGAGAAAAGTTGCACTAGTGACGTTACTCCATGAACATCTTCCTCTGAGAAACAGCTTGAAGGTTACCAAGTACAAGATTTTCACTTCGTAATTTGACGCTGCTGCTGCACATTCTGTTCGAGGTCGGTGGCATCCAATTCCCTTGCTCTTTCAATCGTTGAGCCCTCCACATAGTCTCCAAGAAGTCGAAGATCTGACCATCGTACTCCCGTTCCAATGCACGACTGTTCAAAATGTGGGGGTTAAAAAGCATCGTCGTATGAGGTGGTATGAGTGGTATCGAGCGTTTCATGAGAAATGTACGGAATCTTTGTGGAGCACTATTTAGGTGTGGTATATTTTGGTTCCCTATTCGAAAACCCAGATACATCCGATCCGCCCTCACAACTCATCCAGAAACATCCAGTCCTCCAAATCAACCCAAAAACACCCAGATTTGACTCAATAACTTAGTTTTCCTCCATGCTACCCGATTTGGCATTAAGTGTTCGCTGAAATTCGGCACTGCTTCAAGAGTGCCTGGAAATGGTGGAATGCCGAGCTTCCCACATTCAAGGATCAGTCTGTTCACCTTATTTAAATGTCCAGCATTCCACATTTATGGAAACATTAATAGTTTGTCGGATCGGCTGCGATATGATATGTTTTTGCTCCCTCAATACCTAAGGTAGGAAGCTTTGTATTCGTGAAAGAAATTGAAACAGTTTTTGTCCTCCAAAATCAAAATTTCCACTTGCTTTTTACGTTTCAGAGCTTTCTGAACAATTTTGGTTCCGTGTCTGTCGGTCTGTGGTGAATTCCTTGTCGCAGGCAAAACTATACGAAGTTATGGTCCGAATTCGATGAAATTTCCGGGACTGTGCGGATTAGCCCCGTGACGGTCCCCTATGAATTTCATAGCCACCAGATCTCCGCGAGCTTGTGCGCATGCGCAAACGTGAATTTCCTAAAACCTCGGTATCTCAGTTCCCAATCAACCTATTTCGCTCAAATTTGGAAGGTAGTTGGGGGCTGACTTCTAGACAATCACCTGAGAAATTAGTCAAGTTTGGATCAGTAATACCTACTGCACATGCGCAATTTTGAAATTTAATTCACAGCCATTATTCCGGAACTGCTTGACTAATTTCGGTGAAATTTTCAGGGGGAGCCCCTCGAGGGTCCCCTATGATTTAATAGCCACTGGACCACCAGTAGCTTGTGCGCATGCGCCAACGTAAATTTCCTGAAACTACGATTTCTCAGTTCCTAATGGACAGATTTCGCTTAGATTCTAATGGTAGTTGGTGGCTGATTCCAAGACGATTACCCATGAATTTCATCACAAGAGCTACTGCGCATGCGCAAACATGAAATTTGTTGTCATAGGGATAATTACAGAATTACTCGACCGATTTCGCTGAAATTCTCCCTAACTAATTCTATACGTCCACGTTACCAAATTGAGGAAACTATACTGCATACCCAACTTGGCAGGCTTTTTAAACAGTTCCTAGACATTTTGAGGAGTGCTGTGTGAGTGTGCATCAAAACCTCCTTCCGTCCGAGGACACAGTTGCATCCTTTTCCCACTTTCAATCGTCCAACCCTCCGCATCGGCCCTCCAAGAAGCCGAAGACCCGACCACCGTACTCCCGTTCTGCGGCCCGATCGGGCAATAAAAGGGGATGCAGAAGATAAGTGGTTCCCCTGAAGAACTGCCGTGGAGGTGGAGCCGGCAGGTGGTAGTGGGGACCAGATATATAGGAACCCGCTGCCGAAGGGAGGGGGCAAACGATCACAAGCCGCTCGTCCAGTTCATTCGGGTTTTTCAGTTTGAGTTTTGTGTTAGTTGTATCTGTATGGCAGTTGAGTCTGTGTGTTTCGGTTTTATGTTACCGCCACTCATCCCGCACGCATCACACATGCCTAACCATCACTCAACCAAAAGTGCCTCGGCTACACGGATATTCCGTCATTGCGTCCTCTGGGAGCGCTAAACTGTAAGTAATTGATACAAAATACAAAATGAATAGGAATAAATTATAAATAGTAATTTTCGTTTATTTCATATTCAATTATGTAATTATAAATTTCATCTTTTTTTCATAATTTTTCTGAATATAAATTTCATCATTCTTTTAATTTTTAGTGAATTTTCGAAGAAAATGAAGCTTCAAAATTTTAGTAATGCAAATTTTTGAAAGTTTTCTTCACGGAAATCCGTTTCAGAAAATTCTAAAACGAATCATGAAATTTAACACTTCCATACGTATATATTTATATATGTGTCACTCCAGGCCATATCTGCCCGAGGGGTTGAGATAAAAAAATCCCCAAAAAATTTAAATGTCAATAATATCAAAAGTAAGGATGAGTTCGTTGGCAAGAATTTTTGGAGTACTCCAAGGGGTCAAATTTTGAAAATTTAGTTTCATAAATCACTAAAAAACGTGTTTTTTGAGGTTTTAGGTGTGAAATACCATCCTTAACATAAGAACATAATATGGTATATTCGGAATCAGCGTGAAATTTCCTATAAGAATCACCCACCAAATCGGTTAAAATTATTCTTTGAAAATTCGCTGATCAACTCATGCTGCATGAATGGAACTTTTTTTCATCATTTTTCTGAGCATAAATGTCATCATTCTTTTAATTTTTAGTGAATTCGTTTCAGACCGATCTAAAACGAATCCTGAAATTTAACACTATTCCATATGTATATCACGCTCACCAACTCATGCTGCATGAATTTAACTTAAAACAAAAATTTATTTACACTTAATTTTATGGAGTGTGCTTCAAACATATCCAAACTCTAGGAAACATACTTCACCTTTCGTCTAGGTCACAAATTCGGTCTATACAGTGTTTATGTGCCTATTTCATGAATATCATAATCCAATTTACATCCTTATAAAATTTGGGCTGCATTTCGAAAAATTTGGAGCCATGATTGGTTTTTCAATACTGTCATCCTTGCGGTGATGTGGAGTATCATTTTTCAAACCTGCCTGTACGACCCCTCAAAATATATCAAACGTAAGAAATTACCTATCACATTTTGTGTTAATACGAAAATTGATTTGTTTATTAAATTGATGATTTTAGTGAGTGCGTCATGAGTATACCTGGTATAGCTATGAATTCGCCAGCAGAAATTCTTAGATTCTCAAAATTTTGATTTGTTCGATTTATCTCACTAATAAATTTGAAATTACCCACTAATAATAAAGGTAAACTAGCGATTCTTGGTTTAGGTATTCGAAAAACCACCGAACCTACTTTGCGAAAACATCTCCCGAACATGTGTACCTATAGAGCCTAGTAATACTTTAGGGTGAATCAGCACTTCTCATGTATATCAAGTACCAACTGGCCAGACGGAAGATATCTCCCAGACTCGAAAGTAATCATAATTGAGTTGAGACACCCACGTATTTTGAATCTCACCAATTCATCAACAACGAATGGGTAGTGAGATAAAAATTAAAAACCCAGAGCTTTCAAATAAGGTGAGACGATTTTAAATATTATGAATAGGTGCTCGAAACTCTCGCGACGACATCAATCAAACATTGAAAATGATTCGAATGTGTACATAGCAGCTGTCTCAAATTTTTCCTCTGTACACTGATTTCTGACTGTTCTTCGGTAAATATGATAATATAAATAATCATGTCACAGGTCAGAATCGTAGGGCAAACTTACAGCATTAAGTACTTGTGAATATATCAAAAATTAAATCATCAAAACTTCCGATTCATTAAATTATAAGAAGTTTGCTGGAACTATGGAGAATACTCCAAATTAAATTTCAAATTAATAAATCCAGCGTAACCAGTACCGTACCTATTCATGTGGGAATGAGTGTTAATCCAATGCCACCTGGTATTTTCGGTTGCTTCCTGATGCTGACTGTGGGCACAGATACTGGCCGAAATCTCCATTAAAAACGGCTTCTAATATATATGTGTTTGGAATATACTATATATACCTACGTAGAAGCCTATATATTATGTGTGCCTATATTTGTGTAGTTGAATAATGTTGTGAAGGAATATATTTGTGAGTTATTTATTGGAGGCATGCAATCTTAGGTACAAATACATAATGAGTTAAATTAAGTGATATATACGTTCTAATATTGAGTGTTAAACCGATGAGGTGGTTGTAGCTTATAACTACGTACCTACTCATGGGCACCTACAAGTTGGGTTTTTATTCTTCAATCGATAAAAATGATAATTCCATATGCTCGAAATATCAGGTTTATATACTTTCAAACTCAATGGGGAACTTGCATGGGTAGGAATTTTGCATTTTGAACCTTAAAATCTGATTCTGCGCCCTTGAAAATCCTCTGGTGATAATTTTCAGCTTGAAATTACGGCTGGTTTACCCAGAGATTGGGTTAGGTTAGGTTAGTCGGTTAGGTTCAAATTACAAGACCCATTTTCGGCAATCGTCGGATACCCCTCAAATAGAACGTTTTTGGAAAGCCCTCATTAAGATCTTAATTACAAAATAAAATACTCTGACAAGTGGAAATGGCACATGGCTTCCCCGCGTCCTGGAAAATTGTGTAAGTTCAAAACTCTTGATCGTGTTAGTTGTTTCTCAGTTTAGGCAAATGTCAACATAATCGTGGACTAAATTTACGTTAGCTCATGCGTAGAGCGTACCGCGTTGATTCAATCATTATGAAATTCATATGGGCGCTCAAGGGCCCCTACCCGCATGATTCCTGAAAAATTGAAAGAAATCGGATTAAACTGTGACAAGGAAATCGCGGACAGACAGACAGACACGGAACCAAAGTTGTTCAGAAAGCTCTGAAACGTAAAACGCGAGTGGAAATTTCAATTTTGTAGGACAAATTATTTTTCGATTTTCAAAGTGGAAATAAAGCTTCCGCTATTATTTCGGTAGACTCATAAGCAAAATAACCAAGCAAGTTCCCCATTATAAGTATGAACTTTAAATGTCAGAGTGAGTAGTACCTACCTATGAGTCTCGATATTCCACAAAACTACTTCTCTAACAATAAGAATGTTGTTATTCCTAAAGAAGGTTTATAAAGAGACGGTATTGAGAAATATAATGTATAATACAATAAATAAAAAGAGAGATAAATAAAGGAAGAAACTCGGCGAAGTTAGAAAAAAGTTCTAATGGGATTCAAAAATACGGGGTTTGAAAGATGTTCTTCCGATGTTCGTCTTGAGGAGCCGATCGGTTCGTGCTTTATCGAACCGTCCTTGCAAGTCACGGCCTTCTGCCAATAAATAATCATTATCTTTTTTCTTTAATGATAATATGCGAGTGAATGTACGAGCATGTTGCACGGGTGATGTCCTATTGGAAACGGTCGGTGGTTGTGGATAGCTTAGTTCCTATTGGGTGACCTTGAAGTAGATGAAGTCACGAGGTTTTGTAACTTATGGACATATGTTTACAATTTCCCGATATATTTTTCTGAACCGTTGTATCGGATTTAAACGAGCTAGTGGCAGAAGATTTCGATAAACACGATTTGCTATTAGGAAGTAAATGTTAATGTTTATTCAAACAATAAAGTTGTAGGTATTTAATTACCGAAAAATTGGAAAGTGTCTAAGTAAGACACTAATCTTAAACACATCCTGGACGATGTTTAATGAAACTACATAATATTTATTATGACCAAGTACATGATTTTAAGGTATTCGATTTCATTAATTTTTCGACGCACAACTCCTAACCGACTTCCTCCAAACTGTTTATATGGCAGATTTGAAAGCAACGAGAAATTTAACGACGCACCCAACGATAAACTATTACAAACAAATCACCCCTCGGTTAGGAGTATTAAAAAGTAATAATCCCAACCGAGGGGTTATTCGTTTGTGATATTGGGTGCTTTTGTCGTTAAGCTTCTCGTTGGATTCAAATCTGCAATAAAAACAGTCTGGATGAATACGAGGAAATAAAGTGCTGGACGAAAAGTGCTGTACGTGCTACCGTTAGAAAAAATTATAATTTAGGTAGGTACGCGGCTTGGCCATAATTTATTATTATAGTGGTCAAAGTCCGTATGTAGTTCAGGGGTTGGTTTCTGCATCATCACCGATCAGCTGAGTGAGTCATAAAGTTGATTTTTGTTCTTAACGATCGGAATTTATTTCAGTCGTGAGGGGTCGTACGATTTTCGAATCTTTTTGAATCGTCGGTGTTATGCGAGCTCAATTTCCGATCTAGATGATTTTGGAGCTCAATTGTCTGACTCCTCAGCAGTTCCAGGAGCCCATTACGAGGTACATAGTTCCAGGGATGGGTTCTGCATCACCGGTCACCTGATTGAGTCCCAAAGCTGATTAGATGCAAAAATACAATTCTAAAACATCAGCTATTATTTCCTTACCATACAAATTTGAGCGCATTGAGACTAACGATTGCGAGATATACCCAATGGGAGTATTCCACATTGGCACTTGCTCAATCGCTAATTCTTCTCATATTGCGCATGTTGTGTGATTCATTAAGGATCGTTTTGAACTCCGAGTTTGGGACAAAATGTCTAATTTCTCTTAATTTTCTTCAATCTCCGACCCAGGGTTCCAATTCTACGCAAAAATCGTGGGGTTGCCGATTTTTTTCGATTATAGTAATGATAACGTCTAATGGAGAACTTGCATGGTTATTTTTTATCTTGTAATTCGAATGATCTTTGTGTGGGCTTTTCAAAAAGGGGTATCCGACGGTTGAGATGTACCAAGAAGGGGTTTTGTAATCACCGAATTTTCGAACAAAATGAAGCTATTGCAATGGCTTCAAAATTTTAGTAATGCAAGTTCTTAAAAATTTTCGTCATGGAAATGCGTTTTAGACCATTCTAAAACGATTCCTGAAATTAACACTTTTTTATATAAGTATTTATATATTTATATATATAGAGTCAAAAATTGCTTTCAAAAAAACTTGTTCAATGAGGTTTTTGGTGTAATTCGCGATCTTAAACATAGGAACATAATGGTATATTCGGAATCAGCGTGAAATCTGCTATGAAAATCACCCACCAAATCGGTTCAAATACCTATTTATTTGAAAATTCGCTCATCATCTCATGCTGCACGAATGGAACTTTTTTAACCTAACTGACGTCACCGACCTCCCACCTGCCTGGGCGGGTCCCTCAGCTCCCATATTTTGCGGAACCTGAATGACGTTTCGCGCTCCCTTTCAATCCGTTTTCTGGTCAAACCAGTCCTAATTATAAGCTGAAATTAGAACCATGAGTATTTCCAGGGCATTGAATCACATTTTGAGGTTCAAAATGCAAAATTCCTACCCATTCAAGTTCCTCATTGGGTAATTTAAGGGTTTGAAGATTGAACATACAGTAATAATGAATGAATGATAAAATCCGTAATAATAATTAACCCGTCAGGAGTTCCATTGTATACTAAAGTATACAAAGTCATCGTGGCTTGGGAAATTCTTACTCCGATTCGAGGTGGTCTTCATTGTGGCTCGAGCCGGGATTCGTACCCAGGACCTCCCCGTTCGGGATGCTACCTGAGCCATCCACGTACAGTAACTCCCGTTTTTCAAGAGGTCCAAAAACCGTATCAAGAGCTCTTTTGACTTCCGATAATTACAACAAACACTATCGGGCAGCCTGGGAACTTTCTTCAGGTGTCTTCCCATCTGAATGATGAAGAGCTCGGAATTGACATTGATTGGTCCTCGTGGAAGGTTCGGGATGACTATTTTTTTTTTCTTTCCTCTCATCTCTTCTCTATCTCTACCCCTCTCTAGGAAAGTTTTTGAAGATGAAGTTGAGCAAGAGTTTGAACAGAGGGCTTTTGTGCTGTCCGTGACTGTCGAACGGTGTGCTCAGGTGCGCTTCCCAAAACCCTACACGTGGTGAGTTCCCTTTTCAACCGCCAACGACGTTTAAACAACCGGCCTCGAGGTGAAAAACTGGAGACACGCTTAGTTTAGGGGGACAAAAAAATGTGGCACAACTTCCGCGTGCTCAACTCAAACTGATTGTAAAGCTGTACCTGAGCTATTTCTATATTATATTATTATACTGGTGGTACCTAATATTTAAAAACCTGGATAAGGATCAAATGTGTTGCACCCCATTTTAGCGAATTTTCGAAGAAAATGAAGCTATTGCAATTGCTTCAAAATTTTTGTAAAACAAATTTTTGAAAATTTTCTTCATGGAAATCCGTTTCAGACAATTTTTAAACGATTCCTGAAATTTAACGCTTTTTTATATGTATACATATATGTGTCACTCCAGACGATATCTGACTGAAGAATCGAGCTAAAAACCCATAAAAATTTCAAAATTTCTATAATATCAAAAGAAAGGATGAGTTCGTTGGCCAACATTTTTGGAGTACTCCAAGGGTTCTAATTTTGAAAATGTAGAGTCAGAAATAGCTGAAAAACGCTTTTTTTGCGGTTTTTGGTGTTAATTACCATCCTAAACATAGGAACATAATTATGGTAGGTATATTCGGAATCAGCGTGAAATTCCCTATAAGAATGACCCACAAAATCGGTTAAAATCATTCTTCGAAAATTCGCTCATCAACTCGTGCTGCATGAATGGGACTTTTTTGAGTTAATAGTAGGGTTTTATTTTGTGTACATATGGCCATATATTCGAAGTCTTCTGTACCTTACATCCTTAATGACCTATATACATCCTTTGATCTTCCTCGGATTTGAATTTATGTTATTCGCTTTTTGGAAACAAGAAGCGTTTCTGATGGATTACTAAAATGGAACAATATATCCAAGACCTAACACGTGCTGTGTTACGTAAATAAAAACTTCCTAGCATTACGAAATATTAAAATAGATAACATTAAAATCGGATCCCCATAATTCAAGAACAAAATGTAGGTCGAATACCGATGATTTACTGCCGTTGAGAACAAATAACTTTATCGCAAGGGATTTTCGTAATGGCATTTGAGTTGGGATGTTTCCTAAATCAAAGGCTTAAGCTTCTATCACCTGAGCGCCTGTGTGCAGGTCATCTTTGAGGAATTTACAGTAATCCGGTTCTCAATGGAGATTTGCTGTGTTTTATGGAGGCTCTTGAAGTGTGAATTATCACTACAATAAGACGGGCAAAATTACATATTCAGATCGAACCTGTTTGAACGGGTAGGTACAGGATCAGAGGACGAAACGAAGGACTAAGAAAGGAAATTTATCGTGGAGTTCAGAAGAATCGAGATAGAAGGTGTACTGTACTCATAGTAACTATTGAGAAGACCTCAGTTCAAGACTTCAGTTCAAAATTTTTGGTATAGGTACATCTCAAGGTCAAGAGTAACGATGGAATAGTTTTTCGTAGGTTTGAGTATAGAATACTGGTATAGAGCTGCAGCAGAATCTTTATTATAGTGCAATAGTCTTAGTAGAATTGGCCAAACCACAACGATGGCATTCAATATGAATCGTATCAAAATAGAAGAAAAATATAATTTTCAGCAAAAATGTTTTGAGCTGTCCCCTCGAAGTCTCCCAAGGATTTTGATGAAATTCACAGGATTTACTACTCTTTTACCAAGTAAAAGCAATTCCAATACCTACCCCTCATCACCAGGCAAATATCCTGAGGGCCGAAATCAGCGTGGAAATTCCAAAAATGAGAATTTTTCGGGTTCCTTTCTGTGAGGAAAAAAGTGTGAGTCCTCGAATCAGATGTTTATAAGTAATAATGATAGTTGTTTGTCTATTTACGATACAGTTAATGCACTATTTGTTGCCCCAGTTTGCCTCTAGAGTTTGGAAACAAGTTTTTTGGTGCTTGTTGATTATTTGATAACAAAATGTATATCAATAATACGGTGTTTGTCTTTCTATGCATCAATCATGCTTGAACAGCCACACCGATTTCGTTGAGAAACCTAAATAAGCAAAATATAGCATAGTTTCTGTCCTGGCTATTGCAGAACCATAGTACGTCGTAAACCCTCATATTACTCCATTGTGAAACTAATATTCCACAATGACGTATTGAATGATTATAGATTATATTTATTATGATTATCTCGACTAGATTTCACAGAACCAAGAAAATTCTGTGACAATTAAGATGAAAAGTTGACAGTTCAACGTTGAAGATTATTTTTCACTTTGAAAATGATTCGGTATTCTATAAGGCGAGGCAGAGCTGTGATGGGACAAACTCAGCTACCGGAATCACATTCCGCTTAAAACCAGTCTGTAAGTCTTAATATCAAGCTAGTAGGAATTCAACACGACCATACCATATTCGCTTCATCCTTTTTCGATGTTATGTGACTCAAGTTTTTATGGGCACTCAATAAACTGGGGCCACTGAATTTATAAAATATTTACGACGAACTTGGTAGAAATTTATGAAAAATATTCCCCACCCAAGACTCCGTTGATCGTAAAAATCCTATACATGAAGTGGAGAGGAGTTGGAAAATCGTAGATCACGTGATAATAAATAAACGATAGTAAACACATAAAATTAGTCCGCGAACTTATTTGTTGAATAGAGTGGAATGAAGGAAACGATGAAAAGTTGTACCGAATGGCATTTTTCGCAAATAAATGGGTAGTTTGAGTGATTTGTGATTGGTCGTAAATTCGGAAGTTTCCAGCAAGGTTGCGGTCGTAGACGAGAGGGAGACTGCGTTTTTAGCGAGGTTTTATTAGGACAACGATTGAAAAGTGATTGACCGCCATGGAATTCTCGTTGTTTATCCAGTGGTTTGTGGCGCTGTGGATCTAGGACGATCTAGTAGAGTCGTAAATACGGTATTTTGTTCATGGAAATCCGTTTCAGACCTTTCTAAAACGATTCCTGAAATTTAACACTTTTTTATATGTATATATTATATATACCTATATATTTATATAATTATTTATATATTTATTTATGTATGTGTCACTCCAGACGATATCTGGCCGAGGGATCGAGATAAAAAATCCGAAAAATTTTTAAAATGTCAATAATATCGAAAGAATGGATGAGTTTGTTGGCCAGCATTTTTGGAGTACCTACTCCAAGGGGTCAAATTTTGAAAATTTAGTTTCAAAAATCGCTAAAAAAGTGTTTTTGAGGTTTTTGGTGTGAAATGCCATCCTAAACAAATATACATAAATATGGTATATTCGTAATCAGCGTGAAATTTCCTGTAAGAATCACCCACTAAATCGGTTAAAATCATTCTTTGAAAATTCGCCCATCAACTCATGCTGCATGAATGGAACTTTTTGTGATTCTTCAGGTACTATGTTCATGAGGGGACATCTCAATCTTAATCTGTGATATTGTAATAGAGTTTTAAGTGTATTGCAAGATCACTTTGGGATAGCTTAGCCATGTACAGTATTTTAATATTTTTACATAGTAGGTTCAATATTAATTTTTACATTATGTAGTTTAATTTTTTACATACAGGTGTTTGACTAACATAACGAACTTTAATCTCTAGTACATAACATACTCGTACTACACACACTCTTCTAAAAAAATAATGATCACAAGTAGGTACTTGAAATGGTACCGGAGGTGTGTTGAAAAATTATTCAAACTTTTCTCAGCCATTGTTCTTCTTCCTCTTCGAATCGCAAGGGCAATGAACTACCTATCGAAATTTTAAATTGAAATTTTTTAAAATTGTTTTAAAGTAAATTCAAAATTTGGAATTCGAAATTTTAATAGTTTACTCCTTTTCAGATTTGAATAATAGAAAGAACGCGATTTGAAATTGATCGAATATCAACGGAGATAGTTTTGGACAACTTTTCAGTACCAAAATGATTAGGGATGATCCTTGGGATGGGATACTGATCCCAGAAGGTCCAGAAGTAGTAATAAGGTTATTTTTTCTCAAAAATTTATAAAAATATATAATGTGAAAAAAAGAGTGGAATCGAGAATATGGATGCATTCTCTAATTTTTGAGAGACCTGTTGAGTTGGGCTGGTCGGTGAAATTATTACGATGCATTCAATTCCAAATTTTAACGATCCATCCGCATGAAATCTTAACTGCTCAACTCAAATAAATCGTTCCGTTAGGTACCTGTCGTTGAATTTTGTCCCTAAAAGTTCAATCATCCGGATTGTATCATGTACGAATTTAGGCAAACCAATAAAAAAGTACACATAACTATAGTCACAAGGTAGGTATATAATAAATATGAGGTAAATTGTTCCAAATTATATCTCTCACAAACTGCTAAAATACCCCCCTCAAGACATAATCTTTACAAAGGAAAAATTAAATTATCTAGGAATATAACTGAGAGCTTCGAACAATAATTATTTTTAAAAATGGAAAATTAATCGTATTTACTTATACTACTTGAACTTCATGGCCGTCTCATGGCGAATCCTGAAACATTGTGCCT
>JAEMON010000012.1:16605883-16616003 GCA_030264115.1 Lygus lineolaris
CGATATGGCTTGGGATCCAAAGTGTCACTTTTTTTGAAAATGACCCTAATCCTATTACAGATGACGAATCATTATGAGATTCACTACAGAATCACTCCCCTACCGTGTACTGTATAGTTCACAAAATTTCGTTCTTCGTGCACAAAAAGAGTATGCGTTAAATTATGTCCAATCATATTAATAATTATTGTTCTTGAAGATTTCACGCCAATTTTCTCCGGAGTTCATGTTGTTTCAATAAATTATAAATCAATTTCCAACGATAATAACCACTATTCTCTCCGCATCACACTGACTTTGAAGTGGTGATTCCATGGACAAAGGATTTAGATACCTATGCCGAAATCTCACATTCATGATTATTGTGAGTAGTTGATGTTGAGCAGACGTATATTTTGCTTGTAAAGACTTATTATAGGCCAAGTAAATCCACATGTGAGCACTGATGTGCGGATCAACTTCAAAATAACTTGTCTCATGTAGCTCACTTACTCATGGATATTATTTAACCACATTTAAGGTAGATTCCAACTTTTTTCTCTCACTTCCCGCAACAAAAAGATTTAAACCTCAAGGTTAATCTCCAGAACTCTTTTCTCTCTTATCGAATTGTAGAATTAGCGAAGATTTCACTGATGATCCCTCAAGCAAGAGTTTTAGTCTTCCAGGACCTTAATCTCCCCTTTTCAGCGATCTTGTCCTCAATTGCCAGTCGTAAATCTTTTGCCAACATTATTCATAAATAAAAAATTAAGATTAATTTCACTATCATATCGTGTGTCATATCTAATCAGTTTTCTCGAGTCTTGTGGAGGTTCGGTGGTGATCGAATATATCCAATATTTTACATAGGTACCTAAATAAAATTAAGTCACACGATTTTCGTTACTAATACCAGTAATATTGTAACAATCAGTTTCTTGGACGTGTTACTCAGACCATTTAAGCATACATTTCGAACATGCAGGCATTATTAAGTTGTTATTACCAAAATTATTAAAAATGATAGCTCCTCTCAAAATAAATCACTTCATTGACCTATTTTTTGAAAGTACAACTATTATTTTCTATTAGTGGGTTTTGAGTAACTAGGTACTTACTATTAGTGGATTTCAAGAAGGATACGTCGATGTGGAACGATTTCATCTCGAAACTATTGTTAAATTTGAGTTAAAATACACATTAAGGAATTCATTCCGTGTTTGCACTTTCATAGAGAAAGACAGCCGGCACTCGATTCGAGAGGGATTCGAGGTCAGGTATGACTGCATGTTTTATTCGGATTCATGATGTGTTGATCGCGGGATTTAAAAAAATCGGTGGTAATCCGTAAATGATGTAAATAAACAATTACGGTCGAGAGCCTTGCAGGAATTTTTTCTTCGAAAAATTAACTTCAATAATTGTTTTTATATTACTGTTATAATGGACCTATGATCTCATTCAGGAATCGGTGAGTGCCTGGCGGTGATGTAGGTTACGAAATTATCCATTCGTCGCGAAGAACGAAGAGAGTACACCATGAATGAAGGGGAGAGATGTACGTAGTAGGTAAACATGACTACGATCTTGCATGAAAATTTCAATTTTCATGATAGTCATTGTCGTTCTTTGAAGTCCGTTTTTCGTATTATGTACTTACCTCGCTTGTAGTATCTAGCAAGCTTTGGTTGATTGTTATTCCATTGAGGTAATCGCATAGGAAGTTCAGAAGAACGTAATTCTATTTTTTTTTAAATGATAGTAGATTCCATTAGAATTGCAACACCAACCATACTCTTCTGCGATAAGTAGTTTCCTTTCTATGATTTTTCAAAGTTCGCGTCGCCTGTGATGTCATACTGGGCAGACCTGTCCTGCTAATGGGGGAGGGGTTCAATGACGTCACAAGCGACGAAAATTTAAAAGAAATCATAGAAAGGAAACTACTTTTTGTCGGAGAGTGTGGTTGATGTTAAAATTCTCAGGATAGAATTAATTTGCATTCGAATGGAGACAATTTGTCATAATTGATCAACTATGGTGTACGTGACTAAGGGCCTGCCCTATACATTAAACACAAGGGTAATGTCACTTTCCTTACTTACCATTGACCAAAATTATTGAAATTCGGTATACCGGCTTCATTTGGGGTCTAGTTGTGCCCCGAAGTCAACGCCCTAGCTCGAAAACTTCAAATAAGACGGTATATTATTTCCATCGGTTTCGAATAGAGAGCATTTTTTAGCGTTGAATGAGACCTCGCGGAGCTTTTTAGGACTAACAGTTGGCTCCCTGTAATTGGAAAAAAGAGCGGAAACACGAGTGTGAATCGCAAATCTTCCCGAGTAAGCCAAATCCCCGTTCAAAGATCAGCTAATCAAATTCAACTTTTTTCGATTTCGCCTACTGTTTACTTTGAGAAGCTTCCTCAATTTCGTTATGAATGAAGGATTTCATAACTCCCGGTTAATAATAATTGCAGGTAGGTACTCATTGTGCCGAGAAATGGATGTGAACCTCTCGATATAATTACGGGAGGTACCTACTTACTAATGGATGTTTACAGATGGTGATCTATAAAGAAAATGATCAACTGTTGCGTAATAATTTGCAGTGTTCTTCGTAGATAAATAGGTTTTATTGTTCCATCAGTATAATTAATAGAGAAGGCGCCAAGTGGATAAGTGGGCACATACCTATGCGTGCCTCTTCACTTGTATTGGATTTCTTTTGATTCCGTTGGGTAAACTAACGACATTCCAATTCAATCTATCAATTTTTACCTGATATTAACTATTCCGCAGCCTTCTCCCAGAGAAAATTTGGTTTCCCTGGAAGAAGGTGAATCTGGGTTCCCTGTGGCGATTGGTTATAGGAACTCTGCTATATTCTCTGTTTATAACAATACTGACATTGCTGTCTGGAAACCTATTTAGAACATTGAGAAGCCAACATGAACCGCCTCAGCCGATGTTTTCCCGTTCCCAACACGGGGAAAAGATTGCGAAAGAGCCTAAGAGCGCTCGGCGACCCGCTTTCATTCAATCAAGATGAGAAAAGGGAAAAATTGAGATAACGACGTGGGGAGTGTTGTCTCAACTACTATAATTTGATCGTCATCCGGAGAAACAAACATCTACATTTAAATTAAGCTGTCCACACAGAACCGCCTACCGCTAAATGGGGGGTTAAAGTCGTCGCGAAAGGATCTGTTTTTTTAAACTTTTTTATATGAATATTTTCCGGGCGCCCCAGACCTAGTTTGAATTTCAGACTGAGGACGTTTTCGAAAAAGTTGTCACACCATTTTTTTCGGGTACGTAACCAACTATTGGTCTACCTGTGGAATGTTGTCGGCCTGGGGGACATTACAACTATGGGAGGATCCAAATTACCTTTCAGTTATTATAAAAATCAGCAAAAAGTGTTGGCTTGTTTGATTGACTCAGTTAGGTTTCATCCTCCATTTTTTAGCGAATTTTCGAAGAAAATGAAGCTATTGCAATGGCTTCAAAATTTTTGTGATGGAAATTTTTGACGATTTTCTTCATGGAAATCCGTTTGAGACCATTCTGAAATTCATCACTTTTTCATATGTATACATATATTTATAGTAGTATTTATTTATTTATTTATATATTTATATATGTGTCACTCCAGACGACATCTGCCCGAAATCGAGATAAAAAATCCAAAAACATTTTAAAATTTCAATAATATCAACAACAAAAAGGATGAGTTCGCTGGCCAGAATTTTTGGAGTACTCCAAGGGGTCAAATTTAGGAAATTTAGAGCCAAAAATCTCTTTAAAAAAACCGTACACGTTTTATACATAGGATGGTATTTTCGGAATCAGCGTGAAATTTCCCATGAGAATCACCCACCAAATCGGTTAAAATTATTCTTTGAAAATTCGCTCATCAACTCATGCTGCATGAATGGAACTTTTTTTTTTTACGAGCAACGCTGCTGAACGCCCTTCGCAGTTGTTTGACGCGAACGATGCTGCTTTTGAGATGTGAATTAGAAGCACCGAATTCTAAACACAAAACTTCTCTTCAGAGTTATTTATTCTATTAGTTTTGACGGAAAAGGCTGTTGAAAATTATATGCAATATTGCGGAGCGGTAGTTTGAGTAAGTTAATGCGATCAAGTGCAAGCAAAATGTTGTCAAGATTTTAAATCCGGCAAAGCAGGCCAACTCAAGGATTACCCGGGGAAGAAGGTTGTGTCAATCCCAGTTTCCGAGTTTTCCATCTACTACAGAGCTGAAATCAGGCCGGCAGTATTCCCAAGGGAGATCTTCACAATCATTCTGAATATTACGAAAAAAGGGGTTTCTCGGATAGTTGAACCAAATGGGGATGTGGATTGTGATTGTGGATTTAATGGATTGTGAGCTTTCAGCTCTAGCAATTATGATGTTTGCTAAGGATCCCAGCCTTTGGATGCATAATCGTCGATACAAAAATCCATAAATAATTTTGGTATTTCTCAAGGGTCAAATTTGAATTTTTATGGATTAGAAATCCTTGAAAATCAAGATTTTTCCTTTATCATTCATTAAAAATGATGGGTAGAGGAAAGCTTGACCATTAAGTCACACTGGACTAGAACTTTCATGGTCATTGTTGATTGACATCTGAAATGGCCTCTCTATTTGGTGTGTCTAGAGATGACTTTTTTTCTAAAATTTTCCACTGCAAGAATGGCATTATGAGAGTAGCAGAGTAAAACGTAATAGGGAAAGAACCGACTAACGACAAAGACTATATATTGTACGAACTAAACCTTTTTTTCCCGATGAGTTCCCTTTTCGGATTCATTCTTTGACTTGGCAAGAGACGGGAATATTCCACTCATCTTTCTATATGTGGGATCCGCTGTCATACGACGTTACATAAAGGGGAAGACTGATATGCCAGGCGGGCTTGGGCTTTGGCGCCACCGAAGCGTACTCCTCCCACGCCGATGACGCGACCTTATAAAACTGCCCCGTTTCGGATTTACGAGACCGAAAACTCTTTTAACGAATTTTCGAAGAAAATGAAGCTATTGCAATGGCTTCAAAATTTGAATAATGCAAATTTTGAAAATTTTCTTCATGGAAATCCGTTTCAGACCATTCTAAAACGATTCCTGAAATTTAACACTTTTTTATATGTATAATATATATATATTTATATATATGTGTCACTCCAGACGATATTTGCCCGAGGGATCGAGATGAAAAATCCGAAAAAATTTTAAAATGTCAATAATATCGAAAGAACGGATGAGTTCGTTGGCCAGAATTTTTGGAGTACCTACTCCAAGGGGTCAATTTTGAAAATTTAAAGTCAAAAATTTCTAAAAACCGTGTTTTTTGAGGTTTTTGGTGTGAATTACCATCCTAAACATAAGAAAATATGGTATATTCGGAATCCGACTGAAATTTCCTATCAGAATCACCCACCAAATCGGTTAAAAATTATTCTTTGAAAATTCGCTCATCAACTCATGCTGCATGAATGGAACTTTTTTGGATGCCTCGAAACAAACACTTTTCCCCAAAACCTTATGGCGTTAATTGCCCAGTCAGGGAAAATCGATTCTGACTCTGAGAGACGAAAAATGCCGTGGCAACAATGGTTCGGGGGAATGGACTTTCACAAAACCCTCTTCAGAGTTGTCCTGAAAGACAATAGATGGCGTTCCGTTGGTGGAGACTTGGTCGCCTTCCCGAGTTCATCTTCCCCATTACGTGGGGTTTGTAGGTCATTGTTCTTGTAGGGACTGTGAAAAAAAGGAAACTGGACGGGGTAGCCATTAATCGAATAGAAAAAGATGGGTAAACACTTTGGGAGTCCTATTGACATCTTGGAAAGACTAAGGTGTTGTTTCCACTCTTTTTTGTCCGTGTGTATATTAGTAGTTGGTTTGTCTTCTAAGTGTTCTTGCCGAACGTGGGAAAAGGGTAGTTGAGGGTTGGGTTACAGGAGCCCGCATCCTTCTTGAGCATGGTTGCTGGGAGGTCCTGTAAGTAGGATACTAATCGATATACGTATTGATTCACTACAGTTTAGTATGAGGGTGGATTGAGCGCTTGTACCTATATATGGCCATCGATTTCGTGATCATCATTTTATAAAATCATTTACAAATAATCTTGAACCTTAGAATGCCATTTTTGTAATAACAAGAAAAGAATCTGAATTCTCCCTTCTTCTCACCTGACATTGGTGCTTTTAGCGAATTTTCGAAGAAAATGAAGCTATTGCAATGGCTTCAAAATTTTTGTAATGCAAATTTTTGAAATTTTTTTTTCGTGGGAATCCGTTTCAGACCATTCTAAAACGATTCTTGAAATTTATCACTTTTTCGTATGTATATATACCTACCTCTATTTATATATAAATATGTGTCACTCCAGACGATATCTGCCCGAGGGATCGAATAAAAAATCCAAAAAATTTTTAAAATGTCAATAATATCAAAAGTAAGGATGAGTTCGTTGGCCAGAATTTTTGGAGTAGGCTCCAAGGGGTCAAATTTTGAAAATTAAGTTTAAAAACCGCTAAAAAACGTGGTTTTTTATTTTTTTGATGTGAAATACCATTCTAAACATAGGAACATATATGGTATATTCGGAATCAGCGTGAAATTTCCTTTAAGAATCACCCACAAAATCGGTTAAAATTATTCTTTGAAAATTCGCTCATCAACTCATGCTGCATGAATGGGACTTATTTATGCGTTTCGCATTTGAACGAATAAACTTTTTCATGGCAACCTTCAGCAATTCCTTCAATCAATCCAATAATCCGCCTTCAATGACTATTGAGTATAGATATATTGAGACTTTGCTGAGTGAAAGGAAGAAGAGTATGTACGTACTTTCAAAAAATGTACATAGTTGAAGTCTTATGAAACTTGGAATCTAGGGAACGAACGATTGTTGAGAGTTTTGTTTACACCTAGCGGCAAGGAACCGAAGTTTTCAGGAGGGAAGATTGTTGGTCTGTGTTAATGCATCGTCCAGACTCACCTGTTGATTTTACTGTTTAGCAGAGGACGGTATGAGGGGAGGCGCAAGAAAGATGAAGGGGCGGTGGCAACAAAAAATCCTAGGAAAGAATGACCTCAAAACCGCCATAAATAAGGTATTTCAACTTGAATAAAAAAAACCTACCCTGTGGTATTTTCACAATTTATATGACCATCGATAGTAGCTGCTGATTGTTGATAAGAGAATTAATTCATCATTTTGGGTTTTTATATTCACCTAGGTACTATTCTACAACTTTGAATTTAGGAAACAAGGTAACATTCGGAGATATTTTTATAATAAAATAGTGGTTAAAAATGGAGGTACGTATTACTCTTCTGGAGTTCTATATACCCTCGTTGGGTTATATATTAGTCTTTATAGAGATTATTATAGATAGGTATCCTATGGTGACTACTCTTATAATATGTGAAAGTCAAAACAAGTTCTTTGGTCTTCTATGGGAGCGAAGTTTTGCTTTTTAAATCCCCAAAGCAAATAAAGAATCATGACGTATTGGAATTTATTGGTTAAATATGTAACGTCCCAAACTGACTTTCCAGGACTTTTGAAATTATTTGTCTCTACTATAAAAACAAGGGAAACGACGGCATTAAAATCTGTT
This sequence comes from Lygus lineolaris, assembly GCA_030264115.1. NCBI lineage: Eukaryota > Metazoa > Arthropoda > Insecta > Hemiptera > Miridae > Lygus > Lygus lineolaris. The sequence goes on from JAEMON010000012.1 coordinate 16,613,520, forward strand.
GTCCCCATTGGATACGGTTGTGAAATTCCCGAGAGACGTCCGATCCAGGCGCTCCCGACAGACGTGAGGCGTCTCAGTCATAATACAAAAGATATCACCATCTTCCCCTCTGGTTATCAGAAGAGGCCTCTACAGAAGAAGTCGTAAAGGGGCTTCGATTCCTCCTCGAAGTCAACACGATTTGCATCCCTATCGCGGCAACTTTGTATCTCATTACGTCCACTGGTCTCCCAAAGCCACTTTTGTTGATAACAAAACATATAGGAGACCCTTCACTGGAAACCCCCTCTATATTCAATATGCCAGGTCCTGAAGAGCACGACTCCAACGTTCTCAGGGGATCCCACAGTAAATCCTTTCTATGAAAATTTCATTGACTGGGATTCCCTGATGTCTGAACTTCATGTTTTCTGCTTTAATAAGGCGCTAAAAGCATTATTTATTCATATCTTTGTTAATAAGAATTCGATATTACCAGTCATCTTTTCGATTATGCAAAAAATCCAGCAAAGTTGAAACCAATCACTCTGATTTCATCATTTCATTGAACCAAGGGATTCCCTGGTATTTGGCGTTTTCTCCAATAAAGGTGCTAAAAGCTATGCTGTATGCTGTTCCAATAGCTCAGAAATCCCAGCTTTGAGTCATCTGAGGTACGTCAATGTGGGACCTCAATAAATTTCGCTTCGATCCCTAATGTTAATAATAATTACTCATCATGTTCAGAATCAAAGTATACAATATCAACAATTCAACTGTGGACAAAAATATATTCCAAAATCATTTTAGGTCAATTTGTGAGCAATGTGCAAGAACAGTTTCAAATGGACAGGTTACAATCTTCGGTTTCATCCCTGATTTCCAATGAAAATGCATGTTAGGGAGTAGGTATGTACAGAAAAGTTCCTGAAATGATAATGTGAGGTTCTTATATCAGTAGTACGCACCCACAGATTATTTGTGTGTTGCTGGTCGTAAGGATTCTCGAACTAAACGGTATATTGTCTTCACAGCGAAATTAATAGCTTCCATATTGCTTCCACCATCTTGTTAGCAAAGTCGATGCTTCAATGAAATGGTGTTGTCGAAATTGATGGATAAATTTTATCTACCGAAACTACATGCCATGTTTGAATCTCTAAATTATTATTATTATATCCCCGAATTGAAAGTGTTGCATATGCAAATAAAACTGGTCTCATTGCTTTTCTCTCCCAGAAAGAGTGTTATCGAAAAATATCTTAAACATAAAAACCGTACCGATCCCCACATTTTTGGCTCCCCGCGAGGAATTGTTAGTGAAGTATGGATAGGTTGGTACGTTCACGAGCCTTTCAATATAAATTTCGACAGGTGTGTTCCCACCCATACGTATACCACATCCTATCGTTTCACTTTCCTGGTACTTATCTGCTTCGTCTACAACAGTGAGAAAGGTGTTTTAGGTTCAATAGAAGCAACTCTCGTTCGATAATCATCCAAATCCGACATGTTGATTTCTAATCGGTGATGAATACGACATCAAATTCAAACCTTTTCCTCCGATTCCTCCAGACCAGTGCGTGGGAGCATATCGTGCTGTGCTTCTGACACTTAACTAATTCCTGCCTCAACCCCAGGTGGATGTATTAGCTAATAGCGGACGTCGAAAGGTGTTTACGAGCTGAAAGGCTATCCAAGGTGATTGGAAAAAGAAGCCACGGGAACCCTATTAGTTTGCCTACGGATTCAGATTTGTCTGCTTTGCTGCTTCCCAGACATGTCGGTAGGCACTTCCAATATATCCTCGGACCCCGTTTCGTAATGTATACCGGGAGTTTTGAGTCTCCCTTGAATCGGCGTGTGGTTGAAAATTCAGTGAGGTAGTGTTTTTAATGATTAACACGGCTTGTTCCTGGTTTGAAGCCGAAGGTTCGACGGTGCCTTGTAATTGCCTTGCAACTGATTGAGCGGCTGGCAGCAACGGTCTGCCGCCCTGATGATTTATATCCGTTCCCTGCGTCCACTCCCACCTTTTAAGAGATCGTTTCCCGACCCCATAGCACCACTGTAACTAGTAGGTAACCTCACTCTGATTGGGCCTCGCTCCACTCTGTGATGATTTCAATTGACATTTTCGATTCTCAATCCCGCATTCTCTATTCGCTTCCATTCCGCCTACCGTTGACTGTACCAAGATTATCTTATGGAATCGTATCGCGAGTTCCAGATTGAACTTAAGATATTGTAAATCTATTTGAAAAAATCCCATTCATGCAAGCATGAGTTGATGAGCGAATTTTCAAAGAATGATTTTAACCGATTTGGTGGGTGATTCTTATAGGAAATTACACGCTGATTCCGAATATGCCACATGTTCCTATGTTTAAAATAGTAATTCAGATCAAAAACTTCAAAAAACGCGCGTTCCTATGTTAAGATGGTAATTTACACCGAAAAAAGCGCGTTTTTTTAAGCGATTTTTGACTCTAAATTTTCAAAATT
>JAEMON010000012.1:16646420-16661208 GCA_030264115.1 Lygus lineolaris
GCAATAGCTTCATTTTCTTCGAAAATTCGCTAAAAAGGGTATGCAAATAATCCAAATAGGTGAGAGGGGGAGAAAATATTCCAAATAGGTGAAAAAACGTTTTTAGACCATTTTTTATCTTTTCCCCCACAATGCTCTAATGATTTTGATGAAATTCGCAGTATTTACTCTTCCAACAAAGGAGAAACAAGTTCCAATACCCGTCATCTCCACAAAAATATATTGAGGGCCGAAATCAGACTTAAAATCCGCAAAAATAGCCATTCTTCATGTTTTTACGGGTGAGGAAAGTAGTGTGAAGCCTCTCACCAGATGTTTTTCCTATACATTATCTATATCAGTGTCCCATCTGGCGTCGAAAAGCTAGTCAGACCTCTGGAGACTCACTGATAATCTATCAAGTCAAGTATATGTAACCCTATATTATATCTTGTAATTATCTATGATTGAAGGTCCGTGATAAAGGTCGTAGGAATACTATGGTTATAGTATAGACATACTTGGGAGGATTCTATCAAGAAACCATAGAAGTTACAGGAATGCTATAGCTATTCGAGAAGGGAGGCCCATTGGAGTTGTATGGTTATCTCATAGGGATCATTTGAAGGTTTCATACAAAGAACTATAGAAATCATAGGAGTGCTATAGATGTACGAAAGGAGGTTCCACGGGAGCTGCATCAAATACCTATAGACATTCATGGATGGATCCTATCAAAGAACTACTAGAATGCCATAGGTATAGAAGTAGGAAGGCCCATAGGAAAAGTATGGTTGCGGTATGGGCATTCATATAAAGGGACCCTATAAAACAACTATAGAAACTATAAAGATCCTCCATGGAATTCTATATATTTGCCATCATTTTCCAACCAAACCAACATCAAAATATGATAGAAATCTTGAAGGCTTTCTCATGGTAAATTTATAGATAACCATGGAGGCTATAGTTGTACGAGAAATAATACTTTTCATAGTATGTTGATAGGGTGTTGATACAACTGGTAGGTTTTTCATAGCCATCTTAGGTTCTCAGGTTCTCTGGAACGTCGGTGTGACGTTTATAGCGGTTTTGGCCAGGTTTTCTATCCATTTACTATGATTATTATTATGGAGATTCTATAGGAAGGTAGGGTTTGTCTGGAATTCCTATCAAACGTTACTATTGCAATGAATTACAGATATATCCATCGTATAGGTATCCATAAAAGCAAAAAGTCAAGGAGATGGAAAACGTTTGATAGATTGTCCAAAAATTGTTCCTCTATAAATGGGCGCCATAGGAAAAATGAAGTATCTGATAGGAAAAATCAAGTCCCTACTTGAAATATCCTGTCAAATAATTCTATCAATATCAAATAGCACCCACAAATTGATTTTTCTTTTCAAAATAGAAAAACAGGCCGATTTTTTCCTGAAGATTGCGATTTATGAATACCTACATAAGTTACCAATTATATTCATAATGTAAGTAATTTTGTTCTCATTTGTTGAGAAATTGGCTGTCAATGAGTCAGCAACCTGTACTGTTATATTCTCAACAAGGTCACCATAATTAACCAAGAGGAGAAGAAGAGGAGGAGAATATTGTAGCATAAGAAGATTATGTCAGATTTAAGACAAATCAAATTCAAATTAGTGCTTTTGAACTTGATCCTGAAACACAACTTATGGCACCCATTTCAACTTCGGGGTTTACTTACGGATTGAGGTTATGGTTACCAAACATAGGTAGGTGCCGAATGCCTATATTATACAATAAACACTTATTTATAGTATTCTACTTTTTTATTTTTTGGGGTCAAAGTACTAAATGGATCTACGTATACATAAACATTGTTCGAAAATTGCAAGTAAAAATAAAAATCTCATAAAACTAAATTCTTGCTCCAAATACTGTTGTTAAAAAAATTGAAGCCATAATCTTAATGTATAAAAATTAATCCATAATTTTCCTATGTCACGCAATAACTTGAGAATGAGTGCACTAAATTGAATAATTCTTTTTTTGTTGTGTTAGTTAATTTCAGGAGAAGGTTATTGTAAAAATTTTCATCCGACCTGATCCTCTGTCCCACTGCCCTTCAAAGTTCCACCCGTGCGATGCGAGCGTTTGGGTTCTGGACAACCAACCGCGAGCGAAGTGAGTGGGTCAACGTGGGGGTCCGTGCAACGCAGATCGCCTTCACAACAGTTCGAATGTATCTGACAGTTGTTTTCATATTATATTTTTGGGTAAAAGCCAAAAAGTACTACCTACCACTTATATTATTCCCAGTGGAATCGTCGCAACTCTAATTCCTAGGGGGAAAAGAAAGGAGACATCCTAAGGTTTTCGGCCCTGACTGAACCAATACGTTTCCTGTTCCACAGGATTGAAGTTGGGAGTAGTTTTTAAAAGAGAGTGATCAGGAATGTGCAGGATGAAGTTACAATCAGTTGTTATTATCCTGAATGGTTTTGAAGGAATTTTATGAGTAGGCCCTATAAATATCAATTCACTGATAAAAATGCCACTTTACTAGGTACATCTCTGACACTTGAGGCAGAGTCAATGAACTCCTTTTGCTCTACACCTTTAAAACACTTTTATCTACTGTCATTCCACGTGTGGAGTGAGCTCGTGGAGGATCAATGATAGTAGTAACTAATTATGAAGTAGGTACCTAATTAGTACTTAATCATGAATTATTGAATTGACCGACTTGGAAAAAATAAGGTAGGTATCTCAATTCGGTTATTTTGTGGTTTAATGAAGTTCATAACCACTTTCTCCGCTCCATGATTGACGTCAATCAGAATTTGAAAGTACCTAGTAGGTACTTATAAAAGCACTTAAGTGCGCAATAGGTATAGTTTGTTAAGCAGCTACTTGATCAACGAGGTCATCAATCACGAGGTAATCAAGGTCCAATTTGAGGTCTAGTGTTGCACAGAAACGGTGGGTGAAATATAGGGAATGCAATTTTCAAAATCTCGGAAACTCTCATCAGAATGGTATAGTTTTTTGAGTAGTTACGACCAACCGTTTGCTCCCTATAAGGTTTAGCGGGGAAAATCACTAAACCACTATTTTGAATGATTTTCACCTTCATCATGGGACATTCAACCCAAATTAAAGAAGTGAACAATTATTGTAGGTACCTATTGAACTTAGCTAAAAGTTCATGGGTGCCTGACTTCAATGCAGAGTTAATAAATCTTAATTTATGAAACAGTGAATGTTTTTAGGGTAGGAACCTATCAAACAGTTTTTTGAAGTGCGCTGATCTTTTGGGAAGCAGATGAATTGCAAATCATTTTGAGTCACAAGAGTGCGCCAAAACTCCATCCAAAAGCAACTTACTGATTTTACGCGATCAAAATATTTTCAATTTTCATTCATTAGATTTCAATGATACTCCTCCATTTCCAACTATGAAAATTACGGATACTGTATTAAGTAGGGACCTACACATAGTTAATGCTTAATTCATAATATTATTATTATCATTTTATATTATTATTATCATCACTATTATTATTATTATTCATTTATCATTATTATTATTATTATCATTATTAATATTATTATATCATGACTAGGTAAGTTGGTAAGTTCATACTTCTTGTGACAGTGGAACATGATTGTGATTAGGTACGTCTATTACTTACCTACCCTATTTGGAAAAACAATAAACCGTCGTGCAATAATTTGCAACGTTTCACTATTCTCAAAACAACTTTCCTCTCCTTACTCGTCTCTTCCGTCGAAAAAGTAAGATAACGAAAAAACCCGAAAAGGATTGAATTTTTCTCACTAATCCCATTTTACAATTCCGAGGATATTCCAGAATCTATAAAACGGTTATAAAAATACCTCTCGCATGTCGTCTCACGGGGGACGAATTCTGTTCAACCTAATCATTATAGTCGGGAGAGCTCCACGATTCCATTATTACGATCGTCGACTTGTTAAACCCTACAATAAAATGTTAGCCTGGCATTGGAAGAAATTCCAGTAGTTTTCCGTCGATTTTTCCGTGGTTAGACAAACAAACAATGGCGTATCGACATAACGTCGCAATAAATTTGAGTTTGTAAACATTGACACGCTTTCACAACAATAGACATCATACCTACACAATTTCCAAGAAGTTTTCGATTTGATTGTGGTATCTCAAATAAGTTTGTTTACCTTCTATAGTAGATCATTTTCAATAATAGGTAGATATTATACGATATCTTTCAATCATATTATCATTTTTGAGATAGTTAATAATGCCCACAGGGTGCTTGATTATTGGTTGGTAGGAAAATGTTACATTAAAATGTGGAAACGGTAAAAAAAAATGTGGCTCCAGCAGGACCCGAACCTAGAACCTATGGATTTTTAGCCCAGTGACCTACTAGATGAGCCAAGGAGGCCATTTGGTAGATACAGTAAGTTGCAATCAGCCCCAACCCCGAAATGCCATAAAATTTGAGTGAATAGTTTTACTGGGGACTGTCTATCCACGCAATGCCCCGAAAATTACATGAAAATTGTACCAATAGTTCATGATTCATACCCGGAAGAAGTACCAACCTGATTAATTTATAGCTATTCCCAATCAAATTAAACATTTTCCCAATTATATTTAACATTTTCCCAATCAAACTCAAAATTTCTCCAATAAAATTTAATATTTCCCCAACCAAAATCAACATTTTCCCAATGAAATTCAACATTTTCTGAACCCACTAAAAGGGGAAATGTTGGATGGGTCACTTGCATGGTTATTTTTTATTTTCTAATTTCACAGATCTTAATGAGGACTTTCCAAAAAGGTGCTACATGAGGGGTATCCGACGATTGAAAGTTACCGAAAATGGGTCTTGCAATTTGAACCTAACTGACGTCACCGACCTCCGTCTACCTGGCTGGGCCCCACTTTTGCGGAACCTCTGCGGAAATAAAAATAAATGACGGCACTCGCTCCCTTTCAACCCATTTTCTGTGTAAACCAATCGTAATTTCAAGTTGAAAATTGGCCACAGGTGGGGTTCAAGGGCGCTGAATCAGATGTTGAGGTTAAAAATGCAAAATTCCTACCCATGCGAGTTCCCCATTCGATCAGGAAAGTGTTGACTTTAGTTGAAAAAATGTTGAATTTGATTGGAAAATGTTGAATTTGATGGAGAAAAGCTACAATTACTGGCCAACTGACAGCTTTTCCGAGTAGGTATAATAGTGATTAACGAAAATTCCCTGCTTGCTGAATATGAATCAATAGATGCTCATATTTCATATTCAAAATCGCAGTTGCTTCGTTTCCAGCTACTGAAAAGGTGCCAAGATTATCGAAAATTCCGTTTCACCATTTTGTCCCTGTGTGTACAAAAAATCCATTTGGTACAATTCCTCCCGAGAAGGTAGAATTATAGAACACATTTATTCCCCTGCTCGCTTGCAGTGAATTTGAATTTCCGTTCAGCCATGAATATTCATCATGCACAAACTCTTATCTTCCTTCACTCATCCTTGAACCAGTGATGTGATTTCTTCTCTCCAATAAGCAGTGACACCTAATCATATTCTCAAGACAAGGCCCCCAAACACCCAATCTCCTTTGACCTGCCGCCAGTCTTGGATAATTAGGGGACGTAGGTGGGATTTTCACACTTGGGGGTCCCCAAATTTGTGGTTGCGGTTCTTATGATCTCAGTCACCTATAACTCAAACAGAATAATTCCAAATCATATATTTCACGATGATAGCAGATTACTTTGGAAGCCGATCGGCCCTTCGTCTCCGTTTCCACTTATTTTTCAGGTCATTTCGGAATGGCATTTTAGTTGAAACGCCTTCTTGGCCTCGTCCTTTTTTGAGTTCCGATGATTTTACTGACACGATCAAGTAGGTAACGTTTTACAGACAGTCATAATATATTTTAATTTCCGTACTCTAAAGATAAAAACTCTTACTACGTGTGAGAAGTGGAAATATCAATTTTCGTTCTCCCAAATCAAACCCTTCTTCTTTATTTTAGCAAATTTTTGAAGAAAATTAAGCAATTGCAATGGCTTCAAAATTTTAGTACCTAATGCAAATTTTTGAAAATTTTCTTCATGGAAATCCGTTTCAGACCATTATAAAACTATTCCTGAAAAAGATTTCATATATGAAAAGTGATATTTCAGGCATCGTTTTATAGTGGTCTGAAATGGATTTCCATGAAGGAAATTTTCAAAAATTTGCATTGAATCGAGATAAAAAATCGAAAAAAAATGTAAAATGTCAATAATATAGAAAGAAAGGATAATTTCGTTGGCCGGAATCTTTGGAGTACCTACTCCAAGGGGTCAAATTTTGAAAATTTAGAGTCAAAAATCGCAAAAAAGTGTTTTTGAGGTTTTTAGTGTGAATTACCATCTTAAAAATGTAGGAAAATAATCAACGAGGATCGGGAATGGGGTCCACTAAAAGAACTTCACCTTTTTCGCCGAGCTTCCTCGATATCTTATAATATTATAAGAAATTCTATGATAATATTGAAGATATCTTCATAGCCAGATATAGCCAGATAGTCAGATATCTTCCTAGCCTTTGAGCCCTGATGAACATAGGAACATAATTAGGGTATATTCGGAATCAGCGTCAAATTTCCTTGAAGAATCACTCACCAAATTGGTTAAAATTATTCTTTCAAAATTCGCTCATCACTCATGCTACATGAATGGAACTTTTTCGTTGCAAAGCGCTCTCAAGAAATTCGGTCCCTACCGTGTATGTCGGTCTGCCTGTACGTTTCACTGTGTTCCAATCCTTGTTTCCTGGCGAAAACCCAAAATTGGGTAGGGAAACCCATAGAAATAATCCTGTTTTTGTCCAGCTTACTTCAGGGCTTTCATGTACCCGACATCTCTCAACACTTGTTTCGGCTCCCTCAACAAGCCAAATCGCTATTCAAGAAGAGGAAAAAAAAATTGTTCCAAAACCGCCCACGTCGATCCCCGCCTTTCGTGTTTTCATGTCAATTAACAGGCCGTTTTATGAGCTCTACATCTTCTTGCTGGGAAGAAGATTTGCATACTAATGAAATAAGAATCAGATATCAAATAATTCAATCGAATCAAAAGGAGTGGAGGTTATTGAATTGAAATCGCGTTATTTACGGGTGCGAGCCAGAGGGACCTCAGGATGATGTTATGCATTGGAATCGTAAATCATTGGACTGGTGCAAAGCGGCTAAACGCTGGAAATTATGTGGTGGTAGAGTTATCAGGGAAAGACGGCTTTCAGAAGGTTCAAGAAAATTATTGCTGCACCGATCAATCTAACTTACCTAGGTATTCTCCTTAATCGTCTAATATCTAAATTTGTCTTCTCTGTTGCTTGTAAGGAATACTAATTATTATTGGAGGAAAATGCAGTTGACTGAAATCAACAATGGTGTCTTCAAATTACATGAAACGAAAGAGAAAGTTCTCTTACAGACGGAACGTTAGGTAAATACATACCTAACTATACAGGGTGATTCACTAAGGACTTACACCACCTTAATTTCTCTTAGGATCCATGTAAAAATTCTGGTCCAACCACATTCTTGATAATTTTAATTGTAGAGGCCAGCAGTGGCGCAAATGACACTCACTTCCTTTCCTTCGATGGAAACCTCCCTTTTCAATTCCAGATTCGGATTTCACGCAAAATTTCAAGATGAAATCACTCAAAAATTTGGGTGCTCAATTACGCTCCAAATGTACCCTAAAAGCAAGAAGTCGAGTTTTTTGGGTGTCGGTAGTAAACTTGAGGTAGGTATGATAATGATTCTAATGTGTGTTTTCACTCTGAATAACATGGTGATATTATTTCTTCGATTTGTCAAAAACATTAAGCAACCAAGACTTTTTCTTAATGAAAATTTGAAATTTCGAGTCTTGAATCGACTTGAAAAAATTTTTATAATTTTTTTTATCGTTTTGAAAATAATAAAGAATAGGAGATAGGAGGGTATATTAGATTTTTAGCTGATGAAATAAACCCAAGTACCTACTGCTCGTTAGAGTAAATATAGAGAAACCCATAGAGCCCCTCTGTATAATAGTGGACACCAATCTTAATCGACAGTATAGACATGTTACCGACGTAAAGATAGGGTATTCAATGCATTTGAATTCCTGTATAATAGTGGGCACTTCTAGTGGACGATTTCGTTGTGGACAGTAGAGCTGTTTAGACTGACATGTTTATTGGTATGTACCCAGTGGACCCGTTTATATGCTGCCTCAAATACTCAACACTTGGATTTAAAACCATCAAGTGTATGAAGAATGCTTGGGGTTGAGTTACAAAAAATTACAGTAACGAACTGCTTCAGGAAATCAGGATTTGTACTCATGGGACCTTATTAGAAGCAGACGTTTTTGTCGGGAATGAGCTCACTGGAATCACTCCCTCTGTAGTGGAAAACGCCCATTAGAGGCCTGCCCACTATGATGAACACCCCCCTCTAGTGGACACTTTTTGTGTGTAGTGATGAATATACCCAACACTACGCACGTTAAAGTTAAATATCTGTATACCTACACCTACCTCATTTTAGCGAATTTTCGAAGAAAATGAAGCTATTGCAATGGCTTCAAAATTTTTGAAATGCAAATTCTTGAAAATTTTCTTCATGGAACTCCGTTTCAGACCATTCTAAAACGATTCCTGAAATTTAACACTTTTTCATATGTAGGTAGGTATATATATACGAGTATGTATATAGGTATTTATATATTTATGTACCTATAATATATCTCACCGAGGAATCAAGATAAAAAATCCAAAAGAATTTTAAAATATCAATAATATCAAAAGTAAGGATGTTTTCAAAATTTGAAAATTTAGTTTCAAAAGTCGCTAAAAATCGTGTTTTTCGAGGTTTTTGGTGTAAATTTCCATCTTAAACATATTAACATAGGTATATGGTATAGTCGGAATCAGCGTGAAATTCCCTATAAGAATCACCCACCAAATCGGTTAAAATTATCCTTTGAAAATTCGCTCATCAGCTCATGCTGCATGAATGGAACTTTGACTTTTTGAGACCTTATTACTTATAATGGTACCTTTAAAAGCCACCGCTCACCACCTTCGTCCAACCAAATCCTGGATATTACCCAGTCCGCGTAAATCATGAAGCGCGAAGAAGAAAGTTTCACGATTGAAAAAAAGCGGTCGTAAAAACGTCGCGGCGTCGAAGCGGTTTTTAAGACTCACGCCCGAACGGGGCCCACCCGCCATTCAAACGGACGTAAATCAAAATGATCTACTCGCAGACAAATAAAGACTCCCAGAAATCCTCTTCGATAAGATTTAATGAAGTCCGCAAATTCCTTCTTTATGGCGTGGGGGGTCCAGTACAGTCAGACGGGCGGGCGGTTCTTCCATATTCGCTACAACCGATCACGAAATGCCATGTTTTTGGCAGTTACGTAGGTATTGCGAAATACTACCGATATACCTACATATAAATGCGAATACGTCAAAACACATAAACAACAACAGCTTATAGTAGTTGAAGATGCAACACGTGCTAACTGACATTTTGGGCAAAGTGAGATTATTATGTAGTCAGAAGCGCAATGTAGTGCCACGTCGATCTATGAAGTTAGTTTCAGCAAAAACTCAACAGAATGCGCTCAAATCGCGAAAAAATAATAACATGACTTGTTATCATTTTTTGCGATTTGAGAGCATTCTGTTGAGCTTGTGCTGAAACTAACTTCATAGATCGACGTGGCACTACATTGCGTAATAACATGACATGTTATCATTTTTTGCAATTTGAGCGCATTCTGTTGAGTTTTTGCTGAAACTAACTTCATAGATCGACGTGGCACTACATTGCGCTTTGCAGAGGTTGCATCTTCCATTATCAGATATCACAATGTGATCACATTGTGATTATCTGATAATGGAAGATGCAACCTCTGCAACTCAGTTTTTTGTTTCTCTTGAAAAGTTGTCAAAAGTGAGTCAGCACGAGTTGCATCTTCAACGACGTTATACAACACAACACATATAAATCTCCTATATTAATGAAATCGTAATTCAGTCTGTCTGTCTGGTTTGCACGGTCCCACAGATTATCCGATTTTGATAGGGTTCCAAAATTGTGGTGAAGTTCCTGGCTAGGTTGAAGGAGAATATCTGCCATACTCTCCCTCCATCTAGAATCCTCGATCCATCACCATGGACACAAGGGTAAAATACGTTCATCACTTTTGGGAAAGTAGGTTGAGAATAATAACTGGAAAATAGAAAATGTTTTCGCTAGGTATACAGGGGGTCCCATCAACTAACCCCCCCCCCCCCCCCCCCCCCCCCCTTCCTACGTTAACACCCTTAGAAAACAATTCCAAATCGTCATTCCCATTCATTTTTTTTTAGTAAATCCAGATATCACAATTCTGCGAACATGCGCATGCGCAAAACGTGCTCAATGCGCACTTGCTAACTTTGTTTTTTCTAATGAGAACCCCCTTCTTTTATTACAGATTCAGATTCCACATGCAATTTAATGAAAAATTAGCCTATCAATTGAATTTTAGAGTACGCGGCAAAGGGAAAAAATACGCGTTAAATGTGCGCAAATTGTGTTTCGTGTAAGTATTCAATTACCACGTGTGATACATGATTTTCCGGGTATTTTTTCACGCTGAATCGCATAGTGAAGTCAGTTTTTCGATTGGAGCAATACTGCTTCGAAGATAGGTCGAACACTGTACTATTCAGCTGTTTTCCTAGGTAGTATTGCAAAAAATCGAAAAACTCGTTTCGGGACAAAGACGCAGTTTCAATCACGAATATGAGTATTGATCATCGGTTTTCAAATCAACTTTAGATATACACAGCTTTTGTGTGATTTCAAACGAATAGAGTATTTCGTACACATTATGTGATTGATTGAATTCAACAAGTGATGTTAGAAGTGTCACACACATCATATTCATCTTGCTTACCTTACCACTTTCTCACCTCCCCAACAACTCCCCCTCAGAATAAATTGTTAGTAAATAAAATTTTTTGTATAGGCTATCTACGATTTCTCTGTTTCTCTTCATTTACTTATGGTAATGGCATTTTCCAATGAAATCACAATCGCAGTGAAGTACAATATCAGACCGAATAAGACATAAACCGTCCAATGAATTACGCGCTCAATTTTGTCAGTCAACTTCGAATCACATGGGCTCCTGTGGGCAGCATCTTTGGGGCACAACACCGTTAATTTTCCATTGATGAAAAGCGTTAGCAACTTGTGTTCAAGGCAGCAAGAGTTAGGGATGTTGGATCCATTCCGGTAAGACAATGGCATATTGAGTTGACCGCAGCATTTAAATGACGACTGAATTTCATCTACAAGACGTTTGCTTCCGTTGTTGAAGTAGTAGGCCTCCATGTTGAATAGAACTTGTTGGTTTACGATGATTTTGAGCTCTGCCATACAAACCAGGGAGACCACCCCAAGAACAATGCAAGGGATGAGGCTCATACCTGCAAAACATAGATTGAAGTTACGTAACATGAAATTACAAAAACAAAAAACAGTCAGATTTATAACCTTAAATTTAAAACTAGCGCGACATCCCAACTTGAAACCAATGTATTTTTAGATCCTCAAAATAATTATATAAATTTTATCAAAATACTGCTTGCAGAATAATTTCAATCCGTTGATACGGTACCACCTTAAGGTACCATAATACCAAATGTATGTCCTAAAATTGTACCCCTCTTTTCTAAAAATTTTCAATAGGAGCGATGCAGTATTGAAAAATACCTATCTAGCATTTAGCTGAAAAAAATACGAAAACAAATAAAAAATTGGATGAAAAATTAGGTGAGTTTTAGTTGTGAAACCCTATATTGCAATGAGCGTTTTTACACAATAGGTATTATCAACAATTTGAGCAGCCTCAAAAGTATTTTTTAGGCTGAATAAAATCAATAGACAATTGAAATTCAAACGTAGAGGTCTTTTAAGTGATATCTAAGGTGATGAGCTACATTCTGGCTACGATTAACCATCCCAGGGGTCCTGCCCAAACCATATAGCGCCACTTCAACCTGGGTCTTAATTGATTGAACCTAAGAGTAGGTACCTAGATCCCGATGGCTGATCCCAATATTTCAACATGGAAACCGAATTCGCTGGATTTGGTAAACCCATACTCCTATGATTTGCTATAGTACAAAAAAAATAAATAATTAAAAAAAAAATAAATAAAAAAAATAAAAAAAAATAAAAAAAAACAATAAACAATAAATATCAATGGGAGAGTGAGAAATACATTTGGGAACGTCATAATAATTTATTTTTTCGAAGTTTCTTTTAGCGAATTTCGAAGAAAATGAAGCTATTGCAATGGCTTCAAAATTTAAATAATGCAAATTTTTGAAAATTGTCTTCATGGAAATCCGTTTCAGACCATTCTAAAACTATTCCTGAAATTTAAATTTTTTTAATATTATATACATGTGTCACTCCAGACGATATCTGACCGAGGGATTGAGCTAAAAATCTGAAAAATTTTCAAAATGTCAATAATATCAAAAGAAAGGTCAAGTTCGTTGGCCAGAATTTTCGGAGTACCCCGAGGGTTCAAATTTTGAAAATTTGAATAAAAAATCGCTAAAATACGCACTTTTTGAGATTTTTGGTGTGAGTTACCATCTTAAACATAGGAACATGGTATATGCGGAAACAGCGTGAAATTTCCTAAAGAATCCAGCAAATCGATTAAAATTATCCCTTGAAATTCGCTCATCAACTCATGCTGCATGAACTTTCTTGTTCACGCAACCACATTATTTGTGAAATACGATACCTTACCCCGATGGCTACGACCAGCACTGAAGCTCCGATCCCTATATTTACACACACTAACTAGCTAAGTGCTATTATAATGATCAGTTCACCTAAAACGCCGGTGAAGACAAATTTGAGTAGACACTAACTAGCTAAGTACTATTATAATGATCAGTTCACCTAAAACGCAGGTGAAGACAAATTTGAGTAGAGGGCTGCTGAATGAGACCCCCAGAAACCCAATCCACCCAATGACTGCAATGCCGATACCAACAATGGCGATTGTGAATGCCAAACCACGAACAACATCTTCATACCATTCGGTGACAGTGTCTTCCAAAATTTGGTCAGTCAAATATCCCCAAAGTCCAATACCTAAAAAAAAAATAATATCCTCAGTCAAATAATCTTATCAACGTTCATTTTATGGGGTTTTTCCCCCACCGTTGAATTTTGCTGACTGGACATGGCGTTCCAGTGAATATCGATACACATCATCCCTTGAAGGGTGTCTTTCTAAGAACTTGTTATGCCTAGGGAGGTATTATTTATGTATATATCATAGACATTTAATAATTTTCGCCTACATGACACTGCGATTCCTAGAATGATAAGTATGGAGATCATAACATTGAAACAGAAATTCTTGCACTTGACCATTCTTCTTCACAGTTCACTCGCTTGTTCATTGATATCAACCATGCAACCATGGAAATCAACAAACGAATTGATATAATATTTGCATAAACTGTAGGCAAATAACTCACTAACGCTCTGGTTACTTGGAGTAAGTAGCTAATTGTATACTGTAGATTTCAGATTACACACTTCTACATAAACAGAGTAATCACACAGTTAAAGTCATCTTGCTTTAATTCTCTATGAACTTTAAATTACGAATGCGGGGAACTTGCATGTATATTTTTTATTTTGTAATTTGAAAGATCTTAATGAGGGCTCTCCAAAAAGGTGCTACATGAGGAGTATCCGACGATTGAAAGTTACCGAAAATGGGTCTTGTAATTTGAACCTAGATGACGTCACGCGCTTCCTTTCAACCCATTTCCTGGACGAACCAGTCGTAATTTCAAGCTGAAAATTGGCACAGGGCGGTTTTGAAAGGCGCTGAATCATATTTTGAAGTTCAAAACGCAAAGTTCCTACACATGCAAGTTCCCCATTTGGGTTTAAGCTGTTAACTACCAACATGTGACATACAAGTGCTAGAGTATAATAGGGTAGTCAGTGTTAACGTAAGAGTAACATACTTTCTGATCAGTCGCCTTAGTAATTCCGCTATGCGATCAGGTCGTGAATATAGGGTAGAATATACACTAATATTGTAGAAGTGTTTAATCTGAATAGGTACAGAATTTAGAAGAGGTTATGTGCAGTGCATGCTGAGAAGTTAATTTGCTCAAACGAAAAAGATCAAAGTGATACATAAACATATAGTTCAGTCCTAATGCATGAATTTCAGGGTACGTCCTTTTAGATGGAAAATTGTCTTGAAACTGAACCGCAATCCAAAATCTGTTATCAGCGATACCCAACACCTGTATCCATGTGGAACCACCCTGTGGTGCCAGGTTGGCACCAGACCATAGTGGCGTCGAGATAATGTTCCGAAACTGGAAAAAGCATTCCAAAATCTATGATCATCCATACCCAACACGAAAATCAGTGTGGCGGAACACACGGCGACACCCCATGGTTGGGTCGGTTCAGAAGGAAAAAAAGCAAGCTAATGGGTTGGGAATTAAGGCACTGAAGAGCGCACACCAAGATTCGGTTAAAAAAATGATATTTTTTTACGGCATCAATTCTCCCTCCCCCCTCCAAATGCAAATTTCGAAATTCTGATGACGTAGTGCACAACTAGACTGATTCCAAAGTCAAAAAGAAAACAAATCAAGCAAATCGGTTAGGCCCTCCGCACACGGGGCGAAGCCCGCTCGAGATCGT
>JAEMON010000012.1:16679242-16698013 GCA_030264115.1 Lygus lineolaris
TATATATTAGATGAAGATAGGAAAACGTTGTAGTTTCCTGCAAATTATATTTAAACTGTGATAAATAAGGTAGAATAGACAGCAGTCTCTCTGACAACAACAAATAGAATTGGTCGAAGGAAATTGATTCTATTTGTTGTAGTCAGAGAGACTGCTGTCTATTCTAAATTATTCATCACAGTTCTATACACTTTGTATAAAACTACAAACGTTTTTCCATCTTCATAGCACTATTGTTGAGGTTTGCAGTATATTACTCCATGAGTAGGACCCAGTCCCAGCGTGGAAACGTCGGAGAAAATAAACACTAAATCCTTCAAGTCTAGACTACTTATTTCTACTAGACACATCATCACTTATTATAAATGTAACTATATTATGCTATATAAAAAGGAAGCAAAATTTGAGCAAGGCGTTTTATGTTATAATAGATTCCCGGGGAAGCTTCATTTTATCTATAAAAACGCTGCAAATTATTACACAACGGTTTATTATTTTCAGTATAGATCGCCCATCTACAAAGATCCTATTGACATAAAATACCCACCTACCGCGAGGTTCACAATCATCTCTTGGCGACAATGAGTAGGTACCTTCTTGTAATTATTATTATCGGAGAGTTGTATCATTTAATCATCACTTAATCATCACTTAATGAAATTCATTAAGTGTTAAATTGTTAAATTCACAATCATCACTTATGAAATTCAGTAACTAAGGAAGCTTCTGAAAGTAAACAACAAACTTTGTTTGGTGGAATCGAAAGAAAGTTGCATTTGAACAGCTGATATTTGAACGGAGATTTTGCCTACTCGGGAAGAATTGCGATTCACACTCACGTTTCTGCTCTTTTTTTCGTTCAACCCTTAAGTCCTTACCGGGAGCGAACGGTTGGTCCTAAAACGCTCCGCAAGGTCTCATTCGACGCTAAAAATTGTGTTCTATTTTAAATCGATGGAAAAAATATACCTTCCTAGTTGAAATTTCCGAGCTAGGGCGTTTTGAAAATTGCATCCCCTATTTTCTAACCCTTAGAGAAGACTGACGGGAACGCCAAGCTTCGCGGCACAACTAGACCCCGAACGGGGCTGGTATACCAAATTTCATTAATTTTGGTCCATGGTAACTAAGGAAAGTGCCGCGGACGGCGTACGGCGTACGGCGGACGGACGGATTTTTTTTAATTCGATTTTTGGATTCTACGTATCTTGAAACGTAAAACCTCAAATTTTGAGGGGGGGGGGGTTAAAATCTTTTTTTTCGTGCTCGATTCCAAAGGTTCATTATTGAAAATAATAAACCAAAATGGGAATAGGAAAGTAAAAATTGACATTCAAAGTTTAACATTGTACCTGACTTGGAAAGGTTCAAAGTGCAGGAGCGATGATGGTTGGATAGATTCAAGCTGCTGTCTTGACCTATTTGCCGGGTCACAGGCAAATACCGGAAAAAACTTATTCAGGAAGGTCTGAATTGTAAAATTGGGAAGTTGCATAGGTAGGAATTTTGCATTTTGAACCTCAAAATCTGATTCAGCGCCCTTCAAAAACTCCTGGTGCAAATTTTCAGCTTGAAATTACGTCTGGTTTGCCCAGAAAATGGGTGGGAAAGGAGCGCGTGACGTCATTTAGGTTCCTCAAAAGGGGGGCCCCAGGCAGCCGAGGCGGGGGTCGGGGACGTCAGTTAGTTTCAAATTACAAGACCTATCTTCGGTAACTTTCAATCGTCGGATTTCCTCATATAGCACCTTTTTGGAAAGCCCTCATTAACATCTTTCAAGTTACAAAATAAAAAATAACCATGCAAGTTCCCCATTCTGGAATACTTACTTTCATGGGAGATGGTGACTCAGTGGTACAGTGTTCTGGACAGCGAGAGGTCCTGGTTTGGATTCGTGGCTGTTACCCGAATTTTTCCATTTATTTATTTCCCTGTGTTTTGCTTCATAATGAAAATTCTAGAGGAAATGTTGATTTCCGCGACTACTATCGAAGCTATTACCAGTCAAATTCCACAATTACCGCATCACTAAATCGTGCGACCATGTTTAATGTTTTGTAGAAATCCTCGTTTACGCCTGCTCTGGCTAATGTAGGTATGAATGTGATCCCCTCAAGACTTGTCAATGCCACCCTTACAATTTTAGTAATAATGACCAGAGAGATCAGTACCTATTAGTCATGTATTCAGTTCCACTGTAAACGATATAGTTCCAGAAAGACGATTTCGAGGCCAACGCTCACACTTACTAAAAATTCGATGAAAATCGAATAGCAACCGTGGGTGTTATGGGTGTTGCAAGGATTTGCTAACGCGCAGGAGACTACTTAATGATTGGACCACGTTGGATTTCATAGGGGACCATTTGGAGCCTATCCAAAATTTTGCAAGTTAGCACATGCCCTCAGTGGGTGACTACCCACTGAGCCGAACACGGTGACATTTGAAGGAGAACAGTCTCAAACTACCCTCTAGGCTTGAGCAACATGAGAATTATTGAGAATCGTTTATAGTTTACGTTTTGACCATTTTACTTCACTTTACCAAAAGTAAACTGACCAAAACTTCTCCATGGAAGGAGATTAAATTTTCCACTTATTGAAAAGAAAATTCATGTTCCTCTCCTCAGATTTTTCTGTATTCTTTGAATATTGTTGAAAACTCGAAATTTCAAGATTTTAATATTAGGTACATCTTTCCATTCAAAACAATTGTCTCCTACCATTAATGCGTGAAATCATGACGATAGTAACTAGCTATTATAAAGTTGCCTGTGATCATTGAACTAGAAGTGTTGTAGGATAAAGGTGCTAGACCATTAGTTCTTCTTATTTTTCCCTCGTTGATAAAACACTTGAGACATTATTCATTGTAGCTGATACGATCAGGATCACACCGACCCTATTAAACAAAGAGCCTGAGGAGCGGAAATGAGTTACCTACCGGCATAGGTTACTTCGATACCAAGCATTGGGATCCTTGAATGTTTTTCTAGGTTACGTTTTAATTAAACTAATCGTTTCTTACATAGGTATAATACAGAGGTGCTCCAATAGTATTATGACACTGTTCTTGTGAAACTATTAATATAATACCTAGTGATTTATAGTTAGAGGGTTGCCCCAAACACCTTGTAAGCAAGTGTATACTTTCTAAAAGCTAGAGTGGACATCATCCTGCAGTTGAATTGTTGAGTTGAACACGATTGCTTGATTTCAAGCTATGGAGAAAACTAAGAACGTTTGACCAGGGATGAGGTTGGACCCAACCTCCTTGTTGAAATTTGAATAACTCTGCATTTATACGTATACATGTAACCTCATTATCATTAAGTTGACCGGTTTTCGTGATTCAACGGAGTTTGGAGATGATGTTTTGAAAAATCGGTTTCCATTTCCAATCAATTTTTCTCATTAAAAAAAATTCAAACATATTCCAAGCGTCTTTGGCATTTTTTCTGTAACAGCTTGAGGTATAGGTTACCTTCCAACTCTTAATTTTTTCAATTTATTTCACAAGATTTAGGTACCTACTTGTTTAATCAAGTACTATTTTTATAGTGATATAATTATCAATACCTGTTACCTAGGTATATTTATAGGACAATGTTTTGAGGGCCGAAATTGGAAAAAAAAAAATTTCCGAAATTTTTCGAGTTGTCACAAGTATTTGAAAAGTAGTGTGAAGCTGAACCAGTTTCCGGCTGTTTCCTCAGAAATTCGCACCAGGTCATTAATTCGTTAATCCAGTTTAATCCATGGAGACTATGTACCTATCTAGTAAGACTAGTGGGTTCGGACTGAAAACCGAAGTGTAACAGGGAAAAATGAACGTATCCGCTGGGATGGTTGGGTTATCGAACCCACGATATTAGATAAATCTCCCCGAGCTAAATGAAGACGCCGTGCTGCCGGTAAGGTACCTACGCCCGAAAAAAATAAAAAAATAAAAAAACGACGTCTAATATGAAAAAGCTAAGAGGTAGCGTCAGTAGTTATAGGGAATAGTGGGTGCCCTGGGGGTCTACTTTGGGATGTACTCGGGCTTCCGAGGTCTAGATCTTAGAGGGGAGCACCTGATTTAGTAGATCGGTGTCAAGTGGATTAAAGGGCGAAAAATGGTTTGATCAGACATTAGGAGGACGCGACGTTGAGCTTTCAAGAATATCCCACGCGGTCTCGTGTTCGGAAAATACCTTTATACCTTTCAAGGATCAACCGAGGCGGAAGGGATAAAGTCGTTGATGATCAATGGGGGTAGAATCGACTTTGGATTTGAGACAAAGTTCGGTCACGTTAATTTTGAACAGGCTGTGTTCATTGGCGAGAAACTCATTAATCCAAATGGTTATGTCGTTCATAGCGTTATTCGAGTAGATATACTTGACCTAAAAATCCAGTAACCTTCACTTATATCAGGGGAAAGCTTTCAAATTTCACACCATGGGCGATCACAATCTTACAATGGGGAACTTGCATGTTCTTCTGAGTCTACCGAAGATAGGGGAAGCTTCGTTTTCACTTTGAGAATCGAAACAATTTTTGTCCTCCGAAATTGAAATTTCCACTCGCATTTTACGTTTCAGAGCTTCAATTGGTTCCGTGTCTGTCTGTCGTCCGCATGTCCTTGTTACAGACATTTCTTCCAGAGTTTTCATCAGATTATGCTCAAATTTGAAGGATTATGCGGATAAGGCCATTTGAGGTTCCATATGAATTTCATCATGATTAAATCAACTTTACGCTTTACGCATGAACTACCGTGAATCTCATTCACGATTGTGTTGAAATTTAATCTAAACTGACAAACACCAACACGATCAAGAGTTTTGAACTTATTTGGTTTTGATTAATTTTGTACCCCAAATTTTCCTGGACTCGAGGAAGCTATGTGCCATTTTCACTTGGCAGAGTATCTATTTTGTCATTTGGAAGATTTCGGTGAGGGCTTTCCAAAAAGGTGCTGCTGTGGGGGGTAACCTAGCGAAACCAACTGAAAATGGGTCTTGTAATTTTGTAACCTAACTGACGTCACCGCCCTCCCTCCTTCCTGAAGGAACCCTCAGCTCTCATCTTACGGGGAGCCTAAATGACGTCACCCGCTCTCTTTCTACCCGTGTTTAATGTCAAACCAGAATGTGTTTCAAGTTAAAGATTAGAGGTTTTATAAAACGCTTTAAAGCGTTAGCGAGCGCCTTAGAGGACACTGAATCAGATTTTAAGATTCCAAATGCAAATTTCCTACCCATGCAAGTTCCCCATTGGCAGCAAAGCCATAGTGAAGAAAGTTTACCTATTGAGAAGAGCTATTTCTACTACTCGTAAAATGGAAATGTGATTGATTTAATCTAGCGAGCACCCAGGCTCCAATGACCTAAAACAGAAACTTTATTGTGGCTCTGTCCTTCTAGAATTTTAGATTCTCAACATCTACCCAAAAATACTTCCCTGAACACAGGAACCCTTAAACCCAAAAAACATTTGCTCATACACCAAAAGTCCACAATTTAAATGGGATTCATGATTGGTGCCTTATAAAAACGTATACGTTAAACGGCCTCTATAGGACCACTCCATATTCTCCAAGAACTCTATTTGTTCGTTCGGGGTCCCAAAACTTCTGTTTGTTTCCTATCTGGATCCGTCATTCTTGTGAGCCCAACTGAGCCCAAAATCTAGATTGTTAGGGTCAATGTCTATAGGACTTGGGTGTCATAGATGTTGCCCCTCGGACTTGATTGTGATGCAACTGCCAGGTGCTGTATGGGTTGGCCGTATTGTATCGTACCCGATTTTCCTATACTTACCAATAAATTTTGTTGCAGTCGAACTCAGTCTTAGCAACTGCGCACGCGTACTTATATGGGAATTCTAGGTACGAACACACTGGTTCCAGATTACTCGTGACTAAATGGCCCAGGTTCACTTGGAGTTGTGGATCTGATCTCCACAAAATGAATGATGGGCCACAAATTTCACAGCAATCCGAGGGAATGACATGAAAGGAAAAATCCAAATGAAATGGGGACTCCCAAAACAATTTACACAACGAATTACACGAACATGATCTGAATAATGTAACGTGATCTGTAATATCTTCTACAAAAAAAGAGGCCAACGATGTACCTTTGATTGATGTAACTGAAGTCATGGGGAGAGTGGCAGACTCATGTAAGATTAGTGTGCCCACTGTCGAAAGTATCCACAAAGAGTCAACGAATAAGGATAACAGTTTATCATCGGAATTTTCAACTCCTGGTAAGAAACACAACAAACCAAAATCCATGACCGCGTTGAAAAGTTTCACCTCAGATGCCTTAAGGAGGCACATATACATATATTTCTATTATTCAAGGAAAGAGGTGCTCACTATCGAGAATTGGTTTAAATCGCTATACTGCTGTCGACTTGTGTTTTTCTTTTGTTGAATGCATTTAGTTCAAGCTTATACTTTTGTGATGATGGGTTAGATCAACCATTTTCCGTTCAGGAATGTATGTTTTCTGGAGTCTTCATTCATTCAGGTAGGTACATGTTTCGGTGGTCTCCACCACTTTCTTCAGCCTGTCAAATTTCATTAAAGATGGGGCTCATCTCATTCTCTTCAAAATTGTTCACGTTCATGTTGCATCATGATTTCCTCCATTATATGTTGTGAATAATTTTCATGTTTTCTCCTTATTTCCCTTCTTCAGGTACGTCGCGATGCAACGTGAACATGAAAATGTTGAGGAGAATGGGATGAGTCCCATCCTCCATGAAATTTGACAGGCTGAAGAAAGTGGCGGAAACCACCGAAACATGTACCTACCTACCTAAATAAATGAAGACTACAAAAAATATTATCTATAATAAATACTCTATTTTTTAAGCAGATGACGATTCTGGTGATTGAATGCTCGAAATAATTAATGGATCACAATATAGTTGCATAAGAGGGTAAGCGATTGGAATTATCGCACCCTGATGGGGGTCCCATTCAAGTGGGAAGGTTGCTTCGGCCTCGGGATCGTGAGTCTGGGGGTCTTCTGAAAATCCCAATTATCATTGAATATGGGCTGCGCAAAAATAAGTAAGTAGATCATAAATATACTTATAATCATTCACATAGGAGAACCATATCCTTACACTAATAACCTCACATATTCTCTGAGTTTTGTGAAGTTCAGTTACGAAGGACCTATTTATGCGGAAAAGTATTTTTCATAACGTGTTTGGGCATTTACTCCTCCCGAAGGACCATCTAAAAGGTTGAGCGAAAATCAAGGA
Source organism: Lygus lineolaris (assembly GCA_030264115.1). Classification (NCBI taxonomy): domain Eukaryota; kingdom Metazoa; phylum Arthropoda; class Insecta; order Hemiptera; family Miridae; genus Lygus; species Lygus lineolaris. The sequence continues at coordinate 16,686,511 of JAEMON010000012.1, forward strand.
GAAAAGTGGCATGATCAGGCTTACGTGTTCTTGAGGTGATACCGGTCATTGATTGAGAAATCAAAAACTCTTTTACAATCCTTCTTACCGGATCATAACTCGATTTTATTATGATTTCTAATTAGAAAACTCCCGAGTGCGCAGCGGTAGCCTTCATGTGCGTCCCTACACCGTTCTCCGTTGGTTATAAATCCTTAATTAATTGGTTCGGTGACGTTAACGATATGGCTCTTTTGAACCAACAACAAATAACGATCATCGATAAATTAAAGACAATATCGAGGGAAAATATGTACATACCTTCTATCCCTTTCACTGCAGTAACGCTTCAGTTTTTTCTGGCCCCTCAAAAATCCCGATTTTAATGGAACGATCCTTAAATCGGTGGTCCCAATTTCGTTTTGTACCCTTTATATTCATTAATAATTTATCGGTATTAACGTTAAACTCCGTAATGATATACCTAAGGGGCGTAAGCCGATTTTTATAAAAGGCTTTCTTCTTAAAAATGATAATTTTTCAATGACTCCGACCTCTCATTGTGAGGTAATGACTAATGAGTAATGACAGGTTCTACGAATTTCAATGAAAAAAATAAATTCAATTACAGGGTGAATAAAAAATTGGAGAACGTGATTCACGCTCGTTGAAGTAGGTGGCTAACGGGTTAGTAATTATCTGATCATTAACTCATCATTAATGACTTCAACTGACATGGACCGTAACCATTGTTGCTCCCTGGCATGATTACCATAAATGAACTTTATGATTAATTCACGTAGTGAGTGGTGTTTTTGTTTACTTTCGTGCGTGGGGTTGCAACACCCCTTTACATCAGTTGATGACTGATGGAACCATCAATGGTTATCGCGGTTGTCGTTTGTTAAACGCCTAGAGTATGATAAGTAAGTCCATACTTCGTCATCCTCAAAATTTGAGTGAGACATTTTCATTTGATCTTAAAAAATCTCTGTTTCAAGGGATATCAAATTTGCGCAGAAACCAACTTAGAGCCGATTCACTCGCCCTGCAAAATCTACCGGGTGGCTGAACGATCAATGGGGAATTATCGTGAATGAGAAAATCAAATTTTTTCTGTCTTTGTATTGTTGTTTGGAATGAAATAACACTGCAAATACAAAAAAAAAAGCAGTTTATCGTTCGGGCGACAAGAAAACTTGCAATACAATCTCAGCTGTTTGAATAGCAGGCGGAATTCCGAAGGCTCTTGAGAAACCCTTTCCTACGTCACACTAAAACAACTGTACCCAAAAAGAATCCACTGAGATCTCATTCAGAGCAGTGAAAATAGGAATAATTTAAATAATTAGGTACTTAATATTGATTAATAATTCATTCAAAGAATTTATTAATTATGTAAATTATATTCTCACTAATCAGGAGCCCAAACAGTGACGGGCTTTGTTTTTCGTTTTGTTCGATTGGCATCATGGACGGAATTGGCCAATGACAGACAACACCCTTTTTGACGCCACTTTCACTCCAAATTACAATAATAATCATTTCAATCGATTTATACAACTACCTACTGATACACTATTTTCGCCTAACGACTTCGAACATTATTGTTTCTTTTGAGTCATCTTTCAGAGAAAAATTAAAAAAATTGATGATAATGCCCCATTCAGTAGGTACCTACTTATGCTCAGGAGGCCATCTTCACATGACCTGAAGGATACACGAAAGTATTGCAATGTAGGCCTTAAATAAAACGGAACTCAGCCACGATAAGGGTTCCCCATCATTTCATCTTTAATTTATTTAACTTTAGGTACATTATAAATGACTTATGTGTACGAGGGTACCTTTGCAACCCCTAGTTACCATTGCGACCATAACTAACGAGGTTAAACAAAGATTTGAACGGTCGATTTCATGAAGGTGGAAAATCAAAATCAAAATTCCAGTAAGAAGGAAAATTCCCTGAGGGTCGTAATAGCTGAAAAACACCCGAAAATATTCATTTTCGTGTCCTTAAAGGTAAGGAACGTACCTAGTGTGAGTCCTCGCACTACCTGTTTATTTTCTTCATTCAGAATATTGTATCGAAATAGACATGACGTTTGGGTTCTCTTTCGATAATTTGTTACATTATATATTTATATTTCACCTATCGTGACATACCTACTTAGTTCAGGCTCTTAGTGAGATCGCGTGCTTCGATGATCAGTGAGACCCTTTTTACTCATTCATCGTCGAACTGGCGAGACAAAAAACTACCTTTTGGCCCTTCTGAGGGATTGTTTACATAAGGAATCGAGTCCCTCTAGTGGCCAAATATCATGAATATATTGTGCTCTCGGAAAGAAGCCAAGCTTTTTTTGCAAGGAATACCTTATGCACAGATGGATATATTACACTCAATTTGGTGGATACAGAAGTGTACTGTATGGGTGACCAAAGAAATATCGTGGTAATTAACAATGAATGTCACTAAGCAAGGTTTAGTACAACTTTTATAACCTACAACCTGGCTGTGAACTTTCTCATAATTCTGCAAATAACATCATAAAAATCGGTAGAGCCATTTAGGGCATAAACCATCACACCCCAACAGACACACCTAGCGTGATATTCATTTACATAAAATCGATAAGAAACCGCATTAAAGTAGTATACCCCCTGATCTACATACACGAAATCATCAATTAATCTGATCCCTAATAGTGACCAAACTAGTAAACTACGTATTTCAGTAAAGTAAGTAACGTCAGTAAGTTTCGATGGACCCTCGATTCACATCCTTTCCTGGAAAGAAAAGTATGAGAGTATTCACCCAAACAGCCTGGCCAGGAAATTCGCCATCGTTCTGTAAAGAAACCTCATGGCAATCGGGATAGCCGTTTGAGCGTGATACACGCGCAGACAAATAGAAAACGAGCACTAAAAGGGATATGTTTGTTTAAACATTATACTCCGATGTAAATATATCTCAATAAATAGGTTATTGACGAAAAACGAAACAAGGGATAGGGATTCCTTACTTATCTGGTACCTATAAAGCATACCTAATCTAGTCATTCCACTTCAAGCTTATGGTATAGCAACATAGTTGTCTCTGTTACTCTCTGTGGCGTTGTTAATCACCTGCAATACTTAAAATTCTTATTTTTATCACCTTATACATAGATCTGATACAACTGCAAATTTTTACTGAACGATAAAGGTAAAGGAAAGGGAAGCTATAAAAATAAATTCATGTCGAAACACCATGACACCCAGGACCTTGGACCTTGGAACTTGAACCTTGAACCTTGGACCCAGGACCTTGGACCTTGAACCTTGGACCTTGGACCTTGAACCTTGGACCTTGAACCTTGGACCTTGGACCTTGGATCCTGGACCTTGGACCCTGGACCCAGGACCTTATACCCAGGACCTTGGATGTTGATGTCAGTCGGAGTGAAAGCGAATAGCGTGGTGCCTCTTCGTGAGCGGTCACCATAATTAATAGGCGTAACAATATGAGGAATAAATAGCTGGATAGTTGCTTGTATTATCAGATACTTAAATGTAACTAAGTAGTTGTTATTTCAAATGAAACGTAAACAAAAGTCGAAACTCAGTTGGTACTGTTGGGCCGCAGATTGCGTACAGTGAAGTAGAAATGGCATTCCCATTGCTGTGGAACCCCGATCACTGGTCTTCAAAGATTGAATAATTCTCCATTGAATAACTACATTTCTACACTGTTTCAACAGCAATACAATACTTCTTCACAGCCCTTCGTCTCAAAATTGATTCTGACAAACTCGTCCGAACGGGGAGGACGAAACTGATTCATTCCTTGTAGAGGCATCTCGTAAATCATAAGAATCCCCATCCACCACAGCAAGAGTAAACAGCCACATTAGGAACTCCTATCACAACATATATATCACAACTCAAGGAACTCAATCGATGGCCATCAGGTCACTGAGCATTCATATATCCCTTCCACAGAAAACTATTCTCCTCGTAGACTTTCATACTCGTATTAATAAACTCTGATTGGTCTCGTCTTGTTTTTCTCGTTCGTCCGCGAAAGAATTAGCTCCCCCAGATATTTTTCTTGTCGAATTTTCGGCGGACGCTCGGGTGCCGCCATAAATCCGGCTATAAACGTTTTCGACTTTTATCGGCCCGATTTGTTTCCTTTTTTGATTCGACGGGGGATTCGCGACAATATTGAAAGAGAAATAGACTATCATCAAATCGCGTCGCCTTTACGCCAAGGGCAGCCTAATTCATCTGATATTTCATTTTTTGCGTTCTTTCAATCCTTCTGGCATTCTTCAATGGAAGCTTTTACTGTAAGAACAAAATATTATGACATCTATCACAAAGTGCGCAGTGGCTACTGCCGATTCGACCCCTCTAAAATCTATAGGTACTGGATTATCTAGAGATAGGTAAGACACCCAAATTCAAATTCAACGGATCAAAATTCCAATGGTCATCCAAATTTGAATGGAGAAACCAAAATTACCTAGTTCAAGGTAAATTCAGGGGTCCAAGAGCTAACCCTCACAATCCTCATAATTTTATCAAAATCGGAAAAATGGTTTCAAATTTCAGAGGGGACTGTGGCACCAGAATAAATACCTAATTTGTTTGTGCAGAACGTATCGGAACGCCAAATGCCAAAGTGAAAACTTTGATAGTAATGGAATAAAACAATATGGTTTGATCTCTTGCAAGAACATAAGGGTCTCTTTCCTTCGATAGTGAGCTAGAAAGAAGTCATCAAGCCCTTCAAACTATATATCAACAATATCATCAAAATTGCATCGATCTGGAATTTTGCGTTTCACAAGTGATGAAGAAATAGAAACGAATGGCTTCCCACATTGTTAGGCCTTTCCATATATGGTGATTCCACTGTACATAATAAGTACAAACTCAATAGATAGGTTCTCTATTTAATAGATTTTCATTGTTAATCAACAATCGTAGAATCCCTCCGAATTGGTTCCTATGCGCCTTGTGACGTAAACATTATACAATCCGCCTTCAACGACACTCGGCCATAACGATATATCTTGCCGCTATAATAATACTCTAAATGACATTTCAAACTACTCTCGACGGAAATAAAACAAAACGCCCATACCTCCCATCTGATTTATGTCCCTTATCTGTTAATTCAATCTGATGGGAAACGATACAGCATTAAAGTAAATCAAAGTCACTGAAAAAGGACCCGAAAGCTCGTCAAATTTAATTTACGCCAATCCTTTGACGGGCAGGACCCTTTTAAAAGAATCGTTTAGGACCTCGAATGAGTTATTGGGTCGAATTATTTACCTTCCGAATGTTTCAAAACGGACACAATATTTTGAAAACCGTTTCTTCGAGCGTCATTAAAGGGGCAGGCGCCGACAGCGTAGCGAAACTGGGTATTTTTTCGATAACGATCGTGTCTTGGGGCCATGAAAGTTTTGAAACTACTTCTAAATAGTTTTATAACCAGCCCACGGGAGCAGATTTCAATCAGTTCGTCTCCATGTTGAACACATGTTCTCTCGTCTAGGTTTCTGTTCCACAAATCAGTGAAATTTTTAGTTTTACGTATAGGGGTAGGGTGTGTGTGTGGTTGTGTGTGTGTGTGTGTGTGTGTGTGTGTGTGTGGGGAGGGGGAGGGGGTATACAGAGAAATTTTACAAGTCGATTACAGTTGTCTATTTTTACGCTATGCATATGTACAGGGTGTCTAAAATTTAATCAACCACCCATTTATTTCCGTTATTTTCGCTCCAAGGTATTAATTTTAGGAAGAAATGACCCCTCATTCGAAAATTTGAGTGTGCAAAAACGTGCGCAATCACGGTCCAAATGTGCACTAGAAGTAAGCAATCGAGGTTTTGGGGGGTAGAAAACTATCACATATGGCATTGATTTTAATGTTTTTTTTTTTTCACGTGGTGATGTTGATTTTTCAATTCAAGCTTCAAAATTTATGATTTCCGTAAAAAACAAACATTTTTGCTCAATTTTTTCACAAAAAATAATAATATATCTGCGTTAATCAGCGTGAAAAAAAAACCAAACTAAAATCATGTAGGTGTCACAATGTCTTGATAGTTCGCTAAACACCAAAAACTCGCTTTCTTACTTTTAGGGCACATTTGGAGTGTAATTGCGCACACGTTTCCGCATTCAAATTTTGTAGTAAGAACATGTGGGTTTCTATTAAAAAAAAAAAAAAAAAAAAACAACAAAGTTAGTGCCCAAAACGCACTATAGCGCGCCAGTGTGGAAAAATGTGATATTTAAATTCCTAGTGAAAAATTAAAAGGGTTTACCGTTTGAATTTTTTTCCTAGGAGCGAAAATAACGGAAATAAATGGCTGGTACGTTAAATTTTAGACAGCGGGTATTATACGTCATAAACCAGGTATTATTCGTATGAATCGAATCAAAAGGGGGTCAATTAGTTTGAAAAAGCCCTTTCAGTTCGAAGTCTAGAATTTTCATTGATAGCCTACCAAATCTATTCTCAGTGGAGCTGCAGTGCACTTTTCTTGATAGTTGAAGTTGACTATTGGAGCTGCGATAGGTTTTGGTGAAATTGCGAGAAAACCAACTTATCGATGGTAAAAGAGGTCTTCGAGGATGCAGAAAAGGGGCTCCTCTTTTACAGTCATTAGGGATGTGGGGAGTCGAAGAAAAACGATGTGACTGATGAGTGGTGATAGAACAGCTCACCATCGATACTTGTGCTGTCCTGATGAGCCTTTTCTGCCATAATGCTTGGTTGGAGTTATGGTATGTGAAGAACATGACAGAAAACATGATAAAACGCATAGACACCAGAGTCAGCAAGAGGGAGTTCCTGAAAAGTTCGGACGACAAAATGAGACTAGAAATCAAGAAAAATTCATTAAATAACATCACCCTGATTGGCAAACGAATGTTCTGAGTTGTCCTTCTCCTGATGGCAATAAGGATATCATTTCGCACTTGATAGATCCGATGGGAACAAAATCATGCTATCTTCATGAGTGCTCTACCTTATGTCTTATGACTAGTTCCCGGACTATCAAGCTTACTGGGCATACGGAAGGAGACCAGAACTCACCAGCGCGTGCCATAACGTTCATCTCATCATCGTTCTTAGACAAAGCCTTTTTTTCAGCAGGGCAAATAAGGTTTCGCTATTCACAGGACTAAAAAGCCAATATGTGCTCTACAGTCTTACTGTGTGCTCTAGTTCCCTTTAATTAGCCTTTTCACTGAGTGGAGTGATAAATTCCTTCCACTGTGTGATCAGTCATTGACGCACTTGGAAGTCCCCAACCAGCAAAATACACATAGACTCGTATGGAATTCAGAATTGGTGGGATGTTTGCATCCCTATTTTGATTTACTTTCGGGTGGAACACAAATATTTAATAAAGGGGTTGTTGTGCAAATCTGAGAAGAGGATCGGAAAATAGCTCTTTTATTGTCTGGAATCCACAGTAGAGTTCGCGATCGTAATGATGGTTTGCCATAATTACAACAAGTTTAGGCAATTTCGCAACAACAAAAAATTCTGAATTTTAATATATCGGTAAAATATAATATTATCCACCGAATTTGTTTGACCCTTCCATTTTCACTCACCGTCTAGTGTGAACAATAAAATTTAAGTTTTATATATTATGATTTTTCAGTTTTAACTACATAATTATTTACTATGGTTTTTCGGGATAGTACATTATGGTTTTTTTAATATACGTACAAAATTAAAATGTTGAATTTCACCAATGTTAACCTTCAAACAACAACGTGAAACGCTAGGTCAAAAACTGCAATGTCGGGCCTTTTTGACCCGATTCACTTTTTTAGGACAACATTTTTAATTTTAAGGGAACAATAAGCCACCATTAATTAAAAATAGGTTCTTTCAATGCAATAAAACGTTGCAAAAGAAGAGAAGAGAGAAAATATCATTATAACTAAACAAATTCGAAAGCAACAATTTTACAGACAAAAACCTTTTTATATATTATTGTGTTGTAAACCTTATTATATATAAACCTTATATTATATTGTGACAAAAAAAAATCAATTTTAAGGGAACAATAAGCCACCATTAATTGAAAATAGGTTCTTTTAATGCAATAAAACGTTAAAAAAGAAGAGAAGAAAGCAAATATCATCATATAATATATAATATATACCTATTATCATCACAACAAGGTGAACTCCACAAATGACTTCATAGAAATGAAAAAGAGCTCACAAATGACTAAATAAACTCTTTCAAATTCTAAAGCAACAACAAGGTAAAATCCACAAACGACTTCATAGAAATGGAAAGGAACTCTCAAATGACTAAATAAAAATTTCAATGAACAGGAATATTCCAGTAGATATATAATAAAACTATAAATTGTAAAATATGAGCGAGCCCCATCAGTCTAAAAATGAAACTATAAAATCACATCTCCTTGGTGACAATCTTCACTATAAAATCACACGTGGAATTTCATCATCAGTTAAGAAACAATTGTGAACAATGAAATTGGAACAATGAACAATGAAATTGGAACAAGCTCGATTTGACATCTGTTCAAGAGGGGTACCTCACTCTGGTGAGCAAATGTTCAACATCCAGCCCCCTCCCACTACTACCCTTCTGTCTACCCCTGTCTTTAGCGCCTTCGGGGCATTTTTGCCAGCACTTTGTAGTTCGCAGGTTAATTATATGTATATTTCGTAAATTAAATGGATTTGAATCGTAAATTTGGAGAGAAGAAATTGGTGGTTAACGTTCAATTTTCGAATCGTGTACTTACACAATGTACCTCCGGAAATATACCTTCACATTTTTGGAGTGGTAATTTGAAGTTCACAGGTTAAATACCAACCGATTCGAGTGGGTCTGTTTTCCTCATCCAAGTTATGCATGTTCTTGTGCTCCAAGTCCCCACAGGAAAACCACACAATTTGGGCTCCCATGCTGAAAGCGTTAAAGAGGAAAATGGAGTTGGGGTTATATGAAAAATAACCAGAATTACAATATTTTTGGTGTGGAATACCAAATACATTTTTTTTAGTCACTATGGCGTCAAACAATGGTGCCGTTATGTCAGTCACTGTGTTTGGGCTTGTTGATGACAGTTAATTTTAGGTCTTTCATTCTAAAATTCAGAGGGAGATTCTTTGGACCTCAAAAACAGAGTTCAACATAAATTTGAGTGCCTCCATGTTCCATGTGGGCTTTGTGGTGTCGGAGTGAGACACCAGGGTGGTACATGGACGTGGTTTGTGACCTTATCGTGGATATTATGGATACTGACTAGTTTTGGAACTGTCATAATTTATACAGTACTTAGGTATATTACCGCATACTTAGGTATAGGTACCGCTACATGTTACTGCAGTGCCATTCTAAAAGCACGATCTTTGTTTATATAATTTTGTGAGTATTTTGATGAAATACAAAAATGATGTTTTCATGCTATCATATTACAACAGTACCTAATTTTGATTGCTACAGTCCTATATTGAACAGATTGGACATTGGCTTTCGATTCTCCGTCAAAAGGGACACTATTTGTAATAAATGCATCACTGAGCAGTATGTATGAATACGATACTAGCCCACAAACCACTGCACGGAGGCGAAAATTTCAATAACTCATTCAGTCTGACAGTTTTGACTAATCGCTCTGCGAAAAAGAGCCGAAAATTGATCGTGAGAGACCGAGTAGGTGTTCGGAATCCCGAAACAGTTGTTCGAATTTATCTTCTCAAAAGTCCAGTCGGAAGGCGACCATTTCACAATAGACAAGGTGCTCGGTCACCTTTCAACAGGTGCATCTGATATCGATTTATTACCAACGGGGCGTAAGTCCATATGTAAGGGGGCGGGAATGAGCCGTGTAGAGGCGTCGTAGCACGGATAAAAAGAAGAGAAAACCATTTACATTTGCAAGGAGATCGTTAGAGAGCAGTCGTTATAGGAATCGGGACACGATTCTATAAATCAACAACAATTAAATATCCGATCGGTGACGCCCCTTCGTCACTTGTTAGCCTGTGGGACGTTTTTTGCTTTCAACTGCCGTGTGGTGCAACTTGGCTGACTTGGACTGATCCAACTTCAACAAACCTGAATTATCTTACGATATACACCAAATTTCAGCCCTCCAGTTTGATTTTTTTGGGGGAGAAACTGAATAGGCTAAATTGCGTCGTGTTTATCACATTTTTGAGCGTTTCCATCAATAAAAAGTTCCGTTCATGCAGCATGAGTTGATGAGCGAATTTTCAAAGAATGATTTTAACCGATTTGGTGGGGGATTCTCATAGGAAATTTCACGCTGATTCCGAATATACCATATATGTTCCTATGTTTGAGATGGTAATTTACACCGAAAACGTCAAAAAACGCCTTTTTAGCGATTTTTGACTATAAATTTTCAAAATTTGAACCCTTGGAGTAGGTACTCCAAACATTCTGGCCAACGAACTTGACCTTTCTTTTGATATTATTGACATTTTACAATTTTTTTTTTTTGATTTTTTTTTATCTCGATTTCTTCGTCAGATATATAGGAATGACACACATCATTATATACATATATACATAATTATAACAAATGTCAAATTTCAGGAATCGTTTTAGAATGGTCTGAATTTCTATGAAGAAAAATGTCAAATATTTGCGTAATTTAAATTTTGAAGCCATTGCAATAGCTTAATTTTCTTCGAAAATTCGCTAAAAACACCCTTCAAGGGGTTTGACGAAAAATTCAGGATTTTTTTACTTTTCATCAAGGATCACTAAGGATCTCTTTTTATCTTGAGGGCCAAAATCAGCGAAGTCATTGCCAGGTTTCTACTTGTAATCGAAATCCGGTTTTAAACTAAATAAATCATCTTGCTTCTTAATCTTAATCCAATCCAGAACTATTCTTAAGATGGTTGATGCTTTCATTGTATGTACTTTAATATAATTTTAGGGTATGGGAACTTCAATTCCACACTGGGTAACTTTTGTCAATTTGGATTTCATTGACAATAAATTATACAATTATTGTTATGAACAATCTATAGATTCGAGACCATTACATGGATAATCCCCTATAAATTATTATTAATGAAGAATAAATAAAATCTGAAAGTAAAAAAAAACAAAAATCTATAGATTGAAGACTAATAGGTGACACTGCTCGTGAATAGTTGAAAAAGGCAGAGCGTCTTGTAGCGTCTTGTAGTAGGTACAAATATGTTCGCCAGGTTTGAGAGCTAATACGTGGGAGTGAATTAGCTAGGAAGGATTTCAGACTAGAGATGAAAAGAAAGACGGATGTGCGGATAAAGATCCACGCAGTGGCAAGTACCAACTGAATGGCGTACTGATCGAAATTTGATGACATCCGCTGACTAATACGAAAGACAGTACTGCGGGCTGTACACTGGGTAATTTTCATTAATCATCTCAGTGAGAGCTTCCCAAAAATGAGCTGTAGAGGATTTCGTGGGAGGGTGAGGGGGGGGGGGGGGG
>JAEMON010000012.1:16718355-16742722 GCA_030264115.1 Lygus lineolaris
TTCATTATTGAAAATAATAAACCAAAATCACCCACCAAATCGTTTAAAATTATTCTTTGAAAATTACCTCACCAGCTCATGCTGTATGAATGGAACTTTTTACATAATATTTCGAGGGTTGCGTGGCAAAAGTGACTAAGTCCATTTTTTGCCGAAATTGAGTTTTTAATGCTTCATATAATAATATTATAGTCTTGATCCTGCTCTACACGCCAGTGTTCTTATATCACGAAACAGGAACTTCAAAGGGCTCAAATGTCCCTTAAAGTACCCCGATTCAACCATTTTTCATACATTTAGCATTTTCGTAGCAGAAATGACCAAGTTAGTGCTACTTAGGGAGCACTTGGTCATTTCTGCCAGGAAAATGCTTATGCTTCCTGGCAGAAATGAGCAAGTGCTTCCTAAGTAGCACTAACATGGTCATTTCTGCCAGTAATTATCAAACCCGATCACAACCGTGTACTTCAGGCGCCCAGCGCACATGGTCACTTCTGCCAGCCTATTCGAAAATGAGAGCTTCCAAACCTTTGAAACGCTCTGCTGGGTTTCAGTGAAAAATTTGTTTCCGTCACTCGGTCACTTCTCCCATGCAACTCTCGATATGTTCCTACAAGTCAACGGTTTGAGGTGTAAAGTATCAACTTCTCGCTTCAAAGCTCAGACACATCCTCTTTGTTCTCCTATCTGTTTACGAAACCGTGTAATTGCGTCGTCATCCCCTCTTCTTCCGAAGCTTATACAAATATTATCAGATCCCGTCGAACTGCGTTCGAGTTTGCCAAAGGGAAACGAAGATTCCCACGGATCAGCTTCGGAAGGACTTGTTTTGTAAGTAGCCTACAAATTGGGGGTGATCGTCGGACCCTCTGGCCGAAGGCACGCGACCGTTATCTGTGCAGGCAACGCCTACCCAATCCCATTAGCTGGTTCGAATCATGTGGTCGACTGGGGAGCAGATGGGTTTTCCAATCGGACTCGATTCCTGCAGTGTTTTTCGCGTGGAGTGAAGATTGTTGAAGATAGGGCCTCGCCCTTCGAGTGTCTCGTGTTTCACCGGTTCCCAAGCGAGACGATGTTGATTTCATGAAAACTGAGGCGTTTGAGAAGCAACTGCTAAATCGGCTTAGCGAATTTTCGGAGAAAATGAAGCTAGCAATGTCTCAAAAATTTAAATATTGCAAATTTTTGAAAATTGTGTTAATAAAAAATCCGTTTCGTAGGTACCATTTAAAAAAAAGTGTAAAACTAATTATACTCATATTTATAAAGGTGGTCCCGAACGTAACTGACTCTGACTTAGTTTGAGGTCTTATAGGAAATTTCACGGTGATGACGAATATACCACATATTAAGGGTGCCTGAATAAATCTTGACCACTTTTTCAAAAAAAAAAAAAAAAAACACTTTTTTCGACGTTTTTTGAGTGTTTTTGGGCAATAAACACGGGAGTTATCTGGAAAATCGGAAAAACTTCCAAATAAACGTTTTAGAAAATAGAATTCTGCGACGAATGAGACCAACGCCAGCTCTTAAGATTGTACCTGCGATTTTTGGCGAATTTTAGAAGTTTTGATCTGTTGATAAACTGCTTGATAGGAGCAGGAAGGTAGGCTGGTAGCATGAACTTAAAATGAGGGTTTAAATTTTTTTATTGGAAAATGCTGTTTTCGAAGCTCCAATAAACAAATTTAAACCTACATTTTAAGTTCATGCTACCTGCCTACCTTCCTGCTCCTATCAAGCAGTTCAACTATCAACAGATCAAAACTTCTAAAATTCGCCAAAAATCGCAGGTACAATCTTAAAAGCTGGCGTTGGTCTCATTCGTCGCAGAATTTTATTTTCTAAAACGTTTATTTCGAAGAATTCTTCGATTTTCCAGATAATTTCCGTGTTTATTGCCCAAAAAACTCAAAAAACATCGAAAAAAGTTTTTTTTTTTCTCGGAAAAAGTGGTCAAGATTTATTCAGGGACCCTTAATATGCGGTATATTCGTGATCAGCGTGAAATTTCCCATTAGACCTCAAACTAAGTCCATTACGTTTGGGACTACCCTATATTATACCCTGTATTTGTTGGAAACTAGTTGTAGAATAGATCCCTGAATTTTCTCTACTCAAACCTGAGACAACCTGTATATTATACAGGGTGTCTCACTTATGATCCGAGAAACTTCTCCCACGTGTTCTACAGGTAATTTCCAACAAAAAGTGTCCCATATCGTTTTTTTCTTGAACCAAAGAAAACCTGAGTTATTTCACTTACCTATAAGATTTTTCTCATGTTTTCGACCTTTGGTCACTGAAAAGGCCACAACTCCCTGAATATGAAGAGTAAAACCAAATATGAGTACATCGTTGGAATGAGCGTTGAATTTTCCGTCTTCTCAGTTTCTAATAATAATCTTTTGAAGGGAAATTAAGGGTGGAAAATGAGCCCGAAAAGTTAATTTCGTCAAATCTTGAAAACTGCCTGTTTTTCAAACGCTCATTAGACCCACATAATTCTAGTGATAAGTTATAGCCTGTAAGCTTAAAAATGCGCAAAAGCCTGAGCTTACTAACGGTATATTAAGTTTTTATTGTTTAGGTGATAATTGTTTGAGAAAATCGAGTTTTTATGCGAAAAAACGTGTGCACTGAAATTGGTCTAGTTGTTCCGCAGCTACGCCTAGAACACTATAACAACCAATTTCAAGTTTGCGCTTGCGCGGTAGCTATTACTGATCCAATCGTCACAAAATTGATAGATGATTGTGTTGGAGTCAGCCATCAACTACCCTCGAAATTTGAGCGAAATAGCTCAATTAGATACTGAGATATCGGGGTCTCAGGAAATTCACGTTTGCGCATGCGCTCATGCTACCCATAAGTCCAATGGCGATGAAATTCATAGGGGACCATCACGGGCCTAATCCGCATAATCCCTGAAAATTTTATCGACATTGGATCAAAATTGTGGAAGTTATGGCTGTGGCAAGGAAATGTGGACAGACTGACGGACAGACAGACAGACGGACGGACAGACATACTCGAAACCAAATTTGTTCAGGAGGCCCTGAAACGCAATATGCGAGTGGACATTTTGATTTTGGAGCACAAAATTTTTTTTCGTTTTGAAAGTGAAAACAAAGCTTCCGCTGCCCTGCAGACTCGGAAGCAATAATAGTAAAAAAAATAAAATAAAATAATGATAAAAAATAAAAATAAATAGGTAGGTACCTAAATAAAAATGAGAGGAAAAAAATGGAGAGGGAATAAGAAAAGAGAAAGAACCAGGAGAAGTTTGGGATTTCCCAACATGCATAAATTGGAGTTCCCATACTCCATTGTTGTATTGAATATTCCTATATACATGGTGGATATGGCGGAAGACCAATGACCTTGGTCCAAGGTAGAATGATTCTCATTATTATTTCTATAATTACCAACATTTATTTTTGTTTGTGTACACTCTATCGGGCGTAAGCATCCAGCCAATCTTTGGATAGCTAGGAAAGAGAATAAATATTTATTACAGTCGGAACCAATCCCTTGGCTTTCATTCTTTTGAAAGTTAAGAAATTTTGCTCGTGGAGTTAGGAAAAATTGGAAACCCGCTGGGTTTTCTTCTCGTTACGGCCCTGATTGTAAGGGTTAGAGCGTAGACAGCCCCCTATCAATTTAATGTTGGTATGCACCTAGATCTATTGGCGTAGGAATTAAATTAAATTAAATCAATTAATTATATTCATTTCCTACTTCCACGACTAGAACCTAGTAACATAGTATCCATATTCCATCATACAGTATCCACGGCCTCACGTCCCCAAATTCTCCCTCCTGATTGTGTGGGGGTCATGACAACGTCAAAGCCTGGAAAACTACATTACCGTCTTCCTTCACTTCCGCTGTCATTTATTCCTGTTAGGTACTCAAAGATCGCGTTACTTTCTTCGGAAACTTGGGATAATGTGGGTAGCTGCTACTTACCGAGTTTCATTCCCGATTGCACAAAGCTCTCAAACTGAATACGGTCGACCCCGAAGCCATGTTATAATCACCCTTCCGGCTGGCTCATATTCATGAGCAGGACCTCCCTCACATGGCTGGAGTTTTCGATCAAAATCACCGTGTCCGTTTTAACATCTTATCCCAAATAAGCATCCCAAAAACTCGAAACATGCGCATGCTAAATGCTAATGCGAATTTGGGTTGGACACGCTGGTTGCGATCGAGGGCTCCAGTCCGAAGGAGTCCGCCTGGTCTGGAAATGAGTTATAGTCTGGGGAGGCGCATTGCGTGCGTTTCAAACCCCAAACAAACTCAAAAAAAAAAAAACAAAAAAAAAAAAAACAACAATCAAATCCAACAATGTTCCATGGGCCAGAGCCTGGGCCTGTGGCCTATAGGCACCGAGTAGCATACACAGCCACAGCCTGTATTAGGCAAGCAAGTGTGGCTTCTGGGTGGCCGTAAAATTAGGCACAGAATTCAATTTTCGGGAACCGTAAGTAATTTATTGATTAGTAAGATTTGTAGCCATTACTGATTGCTGTATGTACTTTGTGCTCTCTACGAAAGAGGATAGAATTTATATATACTTCATATATAAAGATTTATTTTATAGGTATATACTATATAAACCACCTTACCTTTATACCTTTATACCTTTTTCTATACCTTTATATATACTTTTTTTATATATTTTATACATATATACTTCGTGATCGATTCGGGGGCAGTCTGACCGGGCTTTTCGGGTTCCAGTACCCCTCAACTGTGACCTGTGAGGCAGGGGCCGCTTTTTAGGGATTTAATGAGATGGGGCTGAGTTCACGAATATGGGCATCTCCTTTTTGAAGGAGTACTAACTTTTCCCAATCAAATTCAGCATTTTCCTAACCAAATTCAACAATTTCCCTATCAAATTTAAAACTTTCCTAATCAAATTCAAAACTTTCCCAATCAAATTCAAAACTTTCCCAGTCAAAGTTTACACTTTCCCAATTAAATGCAACACTTTCCCTTTCAAATAATTGAATGAGTAAGTGTTGTATTTGATTGGGAAAGTGTTGAATTTGATTGGGAAAATGTTGTATTTGATCGAGAAAAGCTATATAAGTTCTTCTACCGAGGATTTCTAGCAGAGAGACATCCACGGAACTTACTAAATCCCAAACACCTACTCTCTACTTACCGTGATATGTGTTGTCTGCCTTCTCTACCTCTAATAAACCAGAAGCAGCCATTACTTTTCTCTTTATCCGCATGTTAGAACAAATTAAAAACTACCTACAGCCCGGTCTCAATCCAATCTTGATAATTTTGGAAGAACTTTTATTTTTTAACTTTTCCGCCATTCTGTCTATCACTTCGCATTATTTTATACACACCACATTATTACATACGAGACTTGGCAGTCATCCGCAGTTTGGAAGCTCCAGGATTCGAAATCAACGAAAATTCATCACACCAGGGGCCCCTAAGGTAATCTTCGACCACAAAAAAAGTACCGAAAAATCTATTTTCAACCAATATGACTGCATTTTGAATGTCTGCCAAGATCAATTAATTATCCCGCAAATAGTGAGAATCTTTTCAGAACAGCCCTATAGAATAGAGTTTCCATTTTTTATTGTAGGTAAGTAATGTTTAATCGGTTTAATCATAAACTGTCACCGCTTCAATTCAATAATAATCAAATTTTCGTAATAATCGTGGGATTCCAGACTAAACCTGTTCTACACTTCCCATCAAATCCTCGTTTCCTTCCAGCAGGCATATGATGATCCAGATCGGCTAACCAGATGTCAATCCAACCCTGACAACCACCGCCCTCCAAGAGACACGTGTAGCCGTCACGCGACTCGGGTCACGTGACCGCGCGTCACTCCTCCCGATTCAGACCTGTTGTGCCTTCTTCCATATGGCATGCGGCCGACTTTGGCCGACAAAGAGCCCCGCTAAGGAGTTTTTTCCCCATTTGGAAATGAAAGGGAGCTGTCATCTGTGAATAACTGTGAATGTGAAGATGATCACAGATGTTGTTCAGGCGATTTAAAGCTTAAGTATGGTAATATTGCCTTGGTTGATTTCCCAAATTCCTACGAAATTCCCAGGCAGCCGCCAGGGTGGGTTGGGTCCGTGCCCGGCAGGATATTCCCCAGTTTGGCTTGTTTGCTTCTTTCTGGTTGTTTGTAGATGTAGATTTGTTGAAGTATAGCCTGGTATTACGTTTTTTTAAATATATATTTTTTTAATCATCCGACGATAGCGTTTTAATGGTAGTGGATACTTACTGGTACCTACCAACCTGGCTTTTTTCAAAATTTGTTGATGACGGAAGTGTAATGTTTATACCCTAAGATTTCCTTCGAATCCTGATGAAGATAATATATTTATCGAAAGCTTGGCGAAGAAGATGAAGATTTCAGTGGACCCCATTCCCGATCAAAATTGACAAATATTCCTCGGTTGGGCTGAACTTGTTTGGTACCTACTAGACGAGGTTTTTATTTTAAATAATAAACCTTTGGGATAGAGCACACTCTTTTTTTTTTTTTACCCCCTCAAAATTTTATGTTTTACGGTTCAAGGTACGTAGAATCCAAAAATCGAATAAAAAACAACAACTATTCTAGCGCTATATCTGAGTAGGCAGGTATTATTGAGACAACACGTTTAAATATTGATATCGCATATTCCGATTATCAGGACGAATATGTAATCACTCTGTAAGAAATCGTTGAGGTGAGTCAGATCACCTCCAAACACGAGTGTGAATCGCAAACATTCTCGAATAGGCCGAATGACCTTTCAAAGAATAGCTGATCAAAATCAACTTTCTTTCAATTTCACCGATTCAAGTTCCTTATTATTTACTTTTACCTTAGTTACTGAATTACATTATGATTTGTGAAGGACCTACTACAACTCTCTTTGATAATAATATTAGGTAAGTAGGGACTCAAGGAATATAAATAATTGAAAAAGGAAAAATATAATTGAGGTAGGTATACTTACTTACTATAAAATCATTGATCACAATAACCGGAAAGTGTATCGGGTTAATAGTTTATTATGAGGAATTAATTTATCAACCATTGGGTTCCAATGGGGCAAATTTTGAAAATAAGGGTCAAAAAACGTTTTTTGTGAGGTTTTCTATGTAAATTACCATCTTGAACATAGGAACATATTCGGAATCAGAGCAAAATTGCCTAAAGAATCACTCACAAAATCGGTCGAAATGATTCTTTGAAAATTTCCTCAATAACTCATGCTGCAAGAATGGAACTTTCTTTATTCGGAATATACGAGAATATACGGAATACCTATACGGATTATACGGAATATTCTCAATGAGATCTTTCCTTTGAAGAAATAAAATAAACCAACGCAAATTCAGAATTTCTTCTTGGTGAACAAAATTAAGGTTTGTATTATTATTTAAGTTGATGAATAGTGTTGTAGGTGCTTACTATTTTTCCAGTACAAATTAAAATACCTAGTAAATATTTTTGAAGCCTGAAATCTGAGTAACCCTGAATAATTGCACCCAACTAATCGATTAACAATTAATCCAACCTAAGTAACGTCAACGACAACATTGATTAATTCGATTAATCGGTACCTATCCCAAGTTTCTATCATTTTCAGGAGTGGGTTACAAAAAAATTCTAAAATAGAAGAAAATGGTCCTAACATGAAAAAAGAAATTTTATTTATTATTCTTCTTTTTTTCTCACAAATACAGGAAAATCACTAACAATAAAACTTTTCTATGTACGTTTATGTACAAAGTAGGTACAATATACATGGGTAGGCTCCGAGCCCAGTCTGAAGAGAGATATGTATAATTTCGATATTTACAATTCGTATGGACAAATTTTGTTTTATTGCATTGTGCCTCTCATATTTACATAGAGCGAAATACCATTAACAACGCCATTTTATATAATATCAATCAAAATCAACGAAATAAGAAAATATAACTAGATAATTTGGTTTCGTGGGAACATCGCATGGTATGAAAATATATAATTGACCAAACTCAGTAGTACTTCAAAATGTAGAACGCTGGTCATATTTTAGACATTGAAAATACTTATCAGGGCTTTTTAAAGTCAGTACTAGTAGGGCTTAGTATTAGATATTGTTGAATATTGTAAAGAAAACTGGTTAAGTTGGATTCAATATGACATACAAATTTCATGAAAATCTAATTAATAGCATACAATATATTTGAGTGATCTGAGAGTCGTTCGAATTCATTAATATCCAACATGAAACATTCTCGCCCTTTAATAGGGCTTACTGGTCTACTCTTTCTACATTATTTCCAGAACTTTCAATTTTTGTACATATTTTTTTCAATATCAGTTCTGGATAAGTGGTTTGATGAATGGAGAGATTTGAAAACATGGTTCAGTTGTACTCGTATACAGGGTCATTGTAGGGTGTAATAATTGCAAAACGTACCAACCATTGGCGACAGGATTCGTTATTTTGACTGGGATAGTACGAGTACACCCGCAGCGATTGTTCGTACATGGGGTTTTGACATTTTCATGTCATTACTTTGGCACACAAGACATTCGTGCTGGCAAACAACCTCGAAAAGCAATAATAATACCTTCACAACCCCAAATTGTCGTCATCTGACTCCAACTTGGCGTCACCAGACTCCAAATTAGCGCCACTTGACTCCATATTTGCATCACCTGACTCCAAGCTCGCGTCACCTGACACCATCAGAGTGTCATCAGTCTCGATTAGGGTATCATCAGATTCCATAATAGAGTCTGATGACACTCTGATAGTGTCCGGTGACGCCAAGTTGGAGTCAGGTGACGCCAAGTTTGAGTCAGATGATGCCAAGTTGGAGTCAGATGATGCCAAGTTGGGGTAGATCACGCCATAAAGAAAGTTTTTACATTTATACTTTGGAACACAACCTCAGAAAGCGTTACCGTAACCGTTACTTTTGTGTAAAGCGCAACCGGTAAACAACCGACCTAGAAACTTAGCCATCTATAAACAAGACATTCGTATGTATGTCGTTAGGTTAGTACCTATTAGTAGGTAATGCAGCTCCGAGATTAGCTGAGACGAAAATTGAGCTCACAGATCAGCTGAGTCTAAAATTGAGCTCTAACATTTTTGCGACATGAAAATGTCTCATCGTGTTGCGGACTTGTAAGCAATCAGTTTTAACTTGAAAAACAACGATAAAATGGACTCATTCGTGGATTTTTACCCCCTCCCCTGCGACCTAACTTGTACTTGCCGTGTACTTGACCACGGCGTTCGAGTGTACTCTTACAAAAAACCAGGCCTGGGTGTACTCCTACATTCCCCCCTTTTTGACTTGATACAAAAAATCTTTTCAATTGAACAAAATTTGTCATCCTCCATGAAACCTAAAAGTTGAACTAAAATGCCACCAAAATTCATCGAAATGTGCGAATTACAATAGAAATATAACAATTTTAATATATCATGCAATTCTATCATCAACTGAATTTTGAGAAAAAACACACAAGAAAACATGATAGATAGGTAGGTACCTACGATATTAATGTAGGATAAATCGAATTGTTTCAAGGAAGTTCATATTGCTCGCACATGATAAATATGTATATTTTCCTGGCACACTTTCATGGAGAGGAAGTTCCGATCACATTTTTAAAAAATTTTCATATTCCACTCAACTGAATATAAGTTGTGTAAGTCAAAATAGGATGGTGGGACTGGTGTTATTTGGGTTGCCATAGTTCCAAATATCATTGGTTTTGTGGTTATTCATTTACACAGCTGGGCCGGTGGTCAGAACAACCACGCGATATCGCGCGGACTTGTGACCGGTTCCTTCTTGTTTATCTTTAGTAACCTACAGACGAGAAGGCCGAATGTTACAGCTTCACTCTCCTTAGAATGAACCGACGCACAGTGGTTCAAAATAGGGGTGTTCGGGCAAAAATATCGTCCCCTCCAGTAATAGAGGAAATTTTGCACTGATTCCAGATATACCTACCATCATGTTCCTATAATTGAAATAGTGAATTAGTTGTGATATCTTGGAAAAACCTCGCAAATGCACGTTTTTTGACCATTGGAACCCCCAAAATTGTTCTTGTATATGAAAAAGTTGACAACGCCACCTCACCAACATAGTAGGTAACCATGGGTTTTTGGCGCTTTTTCCAAGTTTTCCATTTTTTATGACTTTTTCAGTCGTGAAAAAGTCGAGAAAACGGAAAACGTTTAAAAATCACCAAAGATCATGGTTACTGTGTTGGTGAGCGGCGTTGGTTTCATCTGACAGAGATGTCTCAGGTCTTTAACATTTATCATTGACAAAAATAATTTTGGACGGTTCCAATAGTCGAAAACGTGAATTTTCGAGGTTTTTTCAAGATATTGCAGCTAATTAGCCATTCTAGGAATAGGAACTTAATGGTATATTTAGAATCAGCTCATCATTTTCAATAGGACTGGTGGGGACGACATTTTTGTCCGGAAAACCTCTATTTTGGGACACTGTCCGACGTTTCTGTTCCCCATACCGCACCAGCCCTCCAGTACCATTAAGGTTATACGACAGTAATTAACACAATAGGATGGTGGAACTGGTGTTATTTGGGCTACCATAGTTTCAAATAGCAGCAGCTTACACCATGGGAGAATGGTGACCTGGCCTTCTTGACTATAACTTACAGGTTATAAAGGAAAATCAAGAAGGAACCGGTAACAAGTCCGGAAGGGTGAGAGGGTGGATATATAATTATATGGTTTTTCTGCCTATCGGACCAGCTCAGTAGGTAAATAAATCACCTACAACATCCCATGGTTGTGTACGTGTTATTTGTTCAAGGCCCTAAATGCATCAACTTTTCACTGTTACCAAAGGAAACTCAAGACATTTTGTAAAACTGCTTACAACGTAATTTCGACTTAAAAATAGGTTTATTTCTATCTTTGATGAATTTTCAATAGGAAATAACATTCACCTGACGAACTACAGCGTTTTGGTTGGATATAACATACTTTGTACTTTAGTTGGTTGATGATAAAACGGGGTTGATATGACTAGAATTCAACTTGCAATATACTCGTAATAAAAATCCTATACAAGACAACTCGAAAAAATTTTACATTATTCATGAAATAGTTTACACTGTACAATTTGTTTAAAATGATATTGCTGTACATGGTTTTCTGAAAGGGTAGTATGAGAAAAATAATGAGAACGATTTTAATTAAAAGGACGTAACTGGGGAGGGGGGAATTTAAAGTGGATATTATTTGGAGGAAGGACCAACGATGGGGGAATAACTTTGAGAATTGCACGTGGGAAGAGCGAAGGGGTTCATAGTGGCGAATGGCGAGGAGACCAAACCTCCGACTCCTGTAAGAAAAAATAAAATTTGGTTAGTTCGCTCATTTTGATATTATTATTATTATTATTATTATAGGTACAGTTGTTTATAGAGTCCCTCAAAAATTCTTCAATTGGTGTGAAACAGTACCGAATGATACATCATCATCAGTTGAGCAGTGAACTATACAGTTTGTCCCGGGTTTGAGTAGATAACATTTAGGGATCGATTCTACAACTAATTTCCAACAAAAAATGTCTCCTAAAGTTTTTTTGTTAACCCCCTATTTTTGTCAGTTTTTTCAATTTTAAGATTTTTCTCGTGTTTTCGTCCTTAAGCCAATAAAATGGCCATAGTTCCCTTAATTTATGATTAAAAGTTGAAAATAAGGACACCGTTGGAAAGAACGTAATTTCCTATAAGATAAAGCCATTTTCAAATCACTTAAACTGTATTTCTGATCTATTGTAGAGCCTAAACTTCAATTTTTCTCGTATTTCTCATTTCATCGTGGAATTCATCAGTCGTTGTCAAGTAAACCTTTCGAATGAATTGCATTAATTTGCAAGAACGGAAAAAACATCTCCGTTTCATAATATTTTCAGCGGTGTTATTATTTTTAATTTTACTGTGGAAATTAGGGGAGCAAATCACGTTTGAATGCATAAAAACGTGGGGTTTTTAGAGGAAATCGAGTGTTAGGGTGTTACACGTGATGATTTTACTGGAGGAGTTAAGTATCGTTTTTCTAGTAACTATTCACGCTGAATCGAATGGTGACACTCCTGATCAATTTTGCCAGATGGATTTTTCAAGAGAAAGAAGTGCATTGGTGATAGGTATGTCTGAGGCGGAGATGTTTTTTGCAAACGCAATTCATTCGAGAGGTTTACTTGAAAACGACTGTTGAAATCCACGAGGAAATGTGAAATACGACCAAATTGATGTTTAGGCTCTACAAGAGCTCAATGAATGCAGTTTCAGTGATTTAAAAATGACTTTATCTTATAGGAAATTTAATGTTCTTTCCAACGGTGCCCTTATTTTCAATGTTTAATAATAAATTAAGGGAGTTATGGCCATTTTAGTGGCTTAAAGTCGAAAACACGAGAAAAATCCTAAAATTGAAAAAAACTCACAAAATAGGGGGTTAACACATAAACTCCAGGAGACACTTTTTGTTGGAAATTAGTTGTAGAATCGATCCCTGAATTTTTCTACTGAGCACCGGATGTCATGTTACCTGAAGTAGGTTGAGAGACTGGAGGGTACGGAGGGGCCCCAGGCGCGCTGTTGTAGCCGCCGTTCGAAGAGTGAGGCGTCGACGTCGACGATCCGTATCCCCTCGGCGAGACGCTCCCTGCTTGTCCTCTCCCATATTCTTCTGTAAATACGGATTCATTATTTATCATTTTAGCGAATTTTCGAAGAAAATGAAGCTATTGCAATGGCTTAAACATTTTTGTAATGCAAATTCTTGAAAATGTTCTTCATGGAAATCCGTTTCAGACCATTCTAAAACGACAATGAAAATTTAAAATTTTCTTATATCTTAAAATTTAACAAACATTTTTTAATTTTCTGTTTAAATTTCAAAATTTAATTTTTTTATATGTTTATATGTATGCCTGTCACTCCAGACGATATCTCCCCGACAAATTTTAGAATGTCAATAATTTGAAAGGATGAGTTCGTTGGCCAGAATTTTTGGAGTACTCCAAGGGGTCAAAATTTGCAAATTTAGAGTCAAAAATCGCTTAAAAACGTATTTTTTGAGGTTTTGGTGTTAATTACCATCTTAAACATAGGAACATATGGTATATTCGGAATCAGCGTGAAATTTCCTGTAAGAATCACCCACCAAATCGGGTAAAATTATGCTTTGAAAATTCGCTCATCAACTCATGCTGCATGAATAGGACCTTTCATAACTCGAATATAGCGTATTCGCCTACATTAAGGCCCCAGAACACGCTCCGGAAATCCGGAAGAAAAGCCGGAATTTAAGGTACCATTGCATCAGTACCGACCGGAATTCCTCCTGAGAGGCCAAAAAAACCTTTTAAAAATTTGCAGATTTGCATTCTGTAAAACCTGCGGAGAAGAAGGAGCGTGAGTGGACGAAGGTTTGTCTTCAAGCCAACAACATCTTCTTCGAAATTATGGCTTATTTGGTAGATAATTACCTACCTATTAAATTATACATAATTTTCGACATTTAAAAAAAAAATGATGAAAAAATCCTAACGGGAAGTGGGCAAGAATAATCAACAAACACATTGAGGCTGAGGTCGGCGGCAGTAAACAAACACACATCAACCAGAAATAAGTTTCTCCTTCTTCAGTTTCTCAGTTTTACTGTCCTGACATAATATAAGGTCGAGGTTTCGGTTGTGGAAAAAGGACTATTAGGCGTGACTTTGGGAGAAGCCCGGGAGAGTTAGGATGACGGCACGAGATAAAAATCGTTATTTTGTTTTTTTAGAAAATCGTGTTCTTTGAAAAACCATTTTTTTGAGAACATAATATGGTCCTGTTCTCGGTTTCTATTCAACTCATTGCCACTTTTTTTTAAATTGAACATCAGAACCTAGTGAACAAACCCTGCAGAGGAATTTGCGATTTATTTCCGACAAGATGGAGAACATGAGGTAAGTAAGGTTTCTTTGGATAGGACATCTGAATTTGACGAATTTTTGCAACCGCAAGAAAAAACACTGAAATTCCCTATGCACCATTTTTGGAGCATCTGATGTTGGAATGTAGGAACGAGAACTTCTTGTTTGAAGACTTCTTGAAGAACTTGTTTTGGTTCGTTACTCATGATGACCTAACCGTCAAAATCGATTTAACTTTGTAACTCATTATTTTCGAGGATATAGACGATGTTTTTCATCAATATTGGTTTCTTTTTATTTCGATACCAGTTTACCTTATTTTTCCCGCACCTAATTATTTCTTTTTTAACTACAATAATTTATCCGTGATTCATTATTATCTCACCTTCAGTCCACTGGCCGTTATTTTCGTGTACTGTGACAGCCAGCTGTCCTGAGTACGAGTTGAAAGACGTGTTATTGTTCGGTGGTGGTGACCGGGGTCCGCTGAGCTGGTTGTTCCGAGGCATCGAGTACAGAGCTTCGGCCAAGTCAGCCGCCCTCTTCAGGATTATTTCCTATCGACAGGAAAATTGTAGGGATCAGTACAAACAGTATATTGACAGGAAAGTTACAATATTATTTATGTGCTCAATATGTATTATACAGTCGCATGAACAGATCTAGCATTCGAATGCGATGTTTATAAAACAACATAAAATATACTGATCATGGGAAATAATCAATGAAATGAATCGCCAGCGTATTAAAAACACGCGGTATGACTTAATAAACAGATTTCCATACTTTTATGAATATTATTCTATTTTATCTAAATACATTCCTTGTTGGGTTCTGATTAAAGCACTCATTAACGAATTGTTTTGATTGATTTCCTTATCATCGTCTCATAGTTTGAAAGGGTATGTTGACGAAATGATAGTATAAAATTATGTACCTAAAGACAGTTAGTTTCTCGTTATAATAATATTATTGTTGAGACTCTTCTGGTATCTTGTCAGTGTGCTTATCTTGCCTCTAATAGGAAACAGTGATTAATCCACTAAGATCACAAATGTTTTCATATCATTCCCAGTATTCTACCAGTCCATTCACAAAATTCTTAATCATTAAGACAAGACTGTCCCATTATGGGGGTACATATTGCATAAATATTCCAATAGGTAATTATAAATTATTGAATTCCAAAGAATATCAGTGATTCATAAATTGACTGAATCATCTGCAGTTTATTACTAAAATTCTGCATAATCTAATCAGGGCAGAGCAGATAAAATTTTTCAATCTGTTCAAACATTATTTTGTTCCGAAGTTTGATTACCAACAATACAGCAATAGCCATGAACAGGTATGTTTTTTACAGTAGAACCCCGTGAATCAGCAAAGAGCTGTGAGTTAGTTTTCAAAGATTTTACACAAACCTTGGGTAATTTTTCGGGGTCTCCAGGGTGCCTCGGGATTAATTTCTGCAGCCTCTGAAAACCGTAGTCAATCGTCGGTTCGTTCAAAGCTGAAACAAAAAGGTCAGTAAGTTGAGATGATTTGTGTATTTTTTTATAAGTTATGTTTTACTTATGATTTCTAAAGGAATCACTGTAATTAGGGGTCCAGGAGCCGTGATAGGGTTCAACAGTTTCGGTTTATGTTCGAATCATGATTGGGATAAATATTTGGACGATTTTGACCACTTACAGACATAAACGAATCTCCCAGGAGCCCCTTTGCAGAACTGCTTACTCTTGTAGGAGAGTGTGACCTCCACCACTCCAGGTATGTGCCGCGGTGGAGTCTGCACCCTTATGGCATGAGAGGTGATGAGCTGGAGATAAAAATATGAGTATTAGAATAATAAATTTAATCCCTGAAAAGTTTGGGAGAAACATGCGTGACGACAGTCTCAGGAACCAACCCAACGATGCCCCAACAAAGCTCAAAATCCTTTGTATTACTGTTCGCGTCCGTGTTTTTGAAAATTCCTATCACAATACTATCACAAAACTTACTTCACGATGTTAATTATAATTCCAAGTGTATTTCATCCAAAGAAAACTGGGAGAAACCGGAATTTTCATAGGTTTTTCCAGTTTTCTCTGGATTCAATAAACTTAAAATCATAATTCCCATAGTAAAGTGTGTAATTATGATGGTACAACATGAATAAATCGAGAATTCGTAAAAATCAAGGTTGGGGCGCTTTCCTAGCTCTTTGTCCCGCAGGCTCTTAACCCTTTGCATGACACGTGAAATTTTTTAGTGTCTGGCGACACGTGGGCTTTTTTGGCCTACCACCCTAATTGATGCAAATTATGCTGTTCTGCATATCCAAAATGTAACTTTTTTTAATGTACCTATAACTGTAAATATGAGGGTAGTAGAGAACATTTCAACAGTGTTTCTTTCGACCAATATAACCGACTTCAACATAATTATTAGAACAATTTTTTTCTGAAATTTCTTTTTTCTTCAATGAATGAAACAAAATGTTTATTTCTTCGAATAAAAAAGCTGCCTTATTTTATGTCTTATTTCTACATTGAGTAGGTGTACAAAATGACAGAGAAAATAAAAACGTCTGCCAAGTTGGGTGGGCAGTATAGCTTCCTCACTTTTGTAACATGTATGTATACAAAATGTGCGCATGCGCAAAAGTAAATTTGCTGAAACTACGATTTCTCTGTTCCTAATGGACCGATTTCGCTCAAATTCGGAGGGTAGTTCGATGATGACCATTACCTTCGAATTTCAATTCGATTCTATGAGTAGGTAATACCTACTGCGCATGCCCAAACTTGAAATTTACTGTCATAGGTATGCTCCCAAATCCGAAACTATTCTACCGATTTCGTTGAAATGTTTTATAACTGATTATATACGTCCATGTTAAGTGAGGAAGCTATACTGCCCTCCCAACTTGGCAGACGTTTTTTTGTACTTGCCGGCACACAAATCAACTAAGCTGTACTTGGTAGCCATGGTACAATTAGGGGTCTATTAGTTATCATTCCACACACACTTTTTCTCCTAACGATTTTACCTACTATGACTGCCCCTATGGATTAACCAATTTCCATTGAATTATCAGGGAATACCCACATTTCTAATATACCAACTGGTTACCAGTGCGTTGCACGGTCCCACAACGGTTGGGTGTCCACATCCCAAACGCTCGCTTAGCTCGCGTGACAGTGTGGCAGAGCCCTTAGCTCGGATTAAACATTTTCTGTCATAAAAACCTTCTCCTAACATTAACGAACACAACAAAAAAAGAATTACTCAATTTGACGCCCTCATTCTCAAGTTATTGCGTGATATAGGGAAATAGGGATTCATTTTTATATATCAAGATAATACGTCATTTCTACATGGCCTACCTCGCTCCAGACGAGCATTGTTCCGAAGACGACTTGGAGGCCGTCGAAGAAGTTGTCACCGATGATGATGACCGTGGATCCTCCGCTGGTCCACCCCTCGCTGGGAGAGATGGCTTTGATGCAGGGCGTTGCCACTGGTAGAGGAGGGTACAGACCTGTAAAAGGCAAATAGCCTGAGTTATTGATTGACGTTGTTTACTGCCCGCAGGACATCGTCATTCAAAATTAAGACGGAGCTGATTAATATAAAATTGAATGGTGGTAGCAATATGGAGCTTCAATGCCCAACCACTTGAAGTTATGGGAATCTCAAGAACAGCTCCAGGAGGAGGCACGTGGTTCATTCCTGATTAAGAATGTATTACCTAAATTGAAAAGTTGAGTGTTTGTGTCGTTTATATAATGCAGTTCAAATTATCCACTAAACCTCCAATTATAGCTAAAGAAAATAATCGCAGGTGTTCCGCAAGAGTGCTTGGTCCAGCGCTCTACTTGCTTTACACACGAGATCTACCTCAACCAGCAAAGGCACTCACAACAACTTTTGCAGATGATACTGCTATTCTCGCGGGTGGAAACAGTGCTGAGGAAGCCACTAGCAAACTACAAAATGCTGTCAACGACTTCTTAAGATGGTAGATGCGATGGAGAATAAAGCTGAACGGAACAAAATCTGTACACATAAACTTCACTAACCACAAATTAATGTTATCTCAATCAACTTAAACTCGCAAACCGTTCCTCACGAAGATGAAGATCTGAAGAAAAAGGACGAACTCTACATAAGATCCAGGAAAATATACTTACTGGTTGATAGGGAAACATTCTGAGCTATCAATCCACTACAAATTGCTGCTTTATCAGCAAGTAATAAAACCAGTATGGAGGTATGGGTGTCAACTGTGGGGTTGCACGAAGAAACCCAATACGAATAGAATTCAAACGTTTCAGAATAAACTACTTAGGTGCATCGCCGATGCTCCCTGGTCCCATCTCCATCGTGTTCTACAGATTTAGCAGTTTAACTACCTACAATTCTTTTTACCAGCGAACTTAATCTCAATCTCCACTCAGACGATGAACGGAAACCAGGAAGATATCCGGAAACCCAGTAAGTCCTTGCACGAGTCCACCAACGTAGCAAATTGCTGTGCTTCTCCCGACTTAAGGTTTAATCTTTGCTGGAAGTTAGTTTGGGGCTAGCTCAGTATTCACGACTATTGGTGTACACCAACATAATGAGATGCGTAGAAATTATTGCCACAGCAGATGCTTTCTTCGCCATTAATTGCAATAAATTTGTAAGTGACTTGATTTGATTGATGGCCATGTTTCTTATTTTTGTGTGTTAGGTATATGAGTTCTATATCTTATGTCTTGAAGGTTAATTTCAATTCCGGTAAATCGATTTCTCACAACCTTTACCTAGTGTAGGTAAATATCGTCGTCTAAGAAGCAACATTGTGCATCTAAATTTTTTCTAAATGAGTTATGTATGTAACAGGATTCAAATTTTCGTGCCCGATCCGATGAAGTATTTTTTCAGGGTTTGATCAATAGGATCACGGCAAAACATTATGTTAGCAACATTGGGCATCTCTAAAGGTCAGGGCAACACTGTTCTTCTCAACAGTTTCTATAACCAACATGGAGTCTCCACCACCAACAAATTCCGAGGGAAGTTTTCCAACCCATCCAATTCAATTTTGCTTCATTATTCGTTGTGTTTTTTGTTGACAACCCTAGTATATTATGAAACGCAGCAAATAAGAGCTAAACCAAGAGTTTTAAACTCTTGAATATAAAATTATTTTATTGTTTCAGTAGTGTTTGAGATGAACAATGTCGAGGATATCTTCTTCAGGAATGCACAATGCAGTTCTTCGCTTGTCTTGCAAAAGGACAAAAGTTGAGAGGCACAATGTTGCTTCTTAGACGACGATATGCGTGTATTATGTGTATAGGATAAGCCAAGTTGTGTG
Source organism: Lygus lineolaris (assembly GCA_030264115.1). Taxonomy (NCBI): domain Eukaryota; kingdom Metazoa; phylum Arthropoda; class Insecta; order Hemiptera; family Miridae; genus Lygus; species Lygus lineolaris. Next base: position 16,737,693 of record JAEMON010000012.1, read on the forward strand.
GATGGAGTATGCAGAGCATGTCACCTCTAAAGGCGTGAATTATGGAACACATCCATTCCTAAATTGGTGTTCCAAGCCGCAGAGATGCGCTTACAGGTGACATTAGCCATATCTGCCAGAACTCGGCAGACGACTTGAGTCGTTACACGTCTTAGCAGACGCCCTTCGGGAGAGTGTTTGGCCGATGATAGCACCGGGGACATGGTGTATCCTTGAGGTACGCCTTCTCCAAACGTTATCTCGCCGGCTTAAACGCCCGTACGTGCTCAACCCCTCACGCCTAATTGAAGCTGATTAATTCTGATGACGACCGCACGGTGCGCCACATTCCCCCAAGTGACTTGCGAGCGTCTTGGGCGACGCGACCTGCATCCTTGAGGCAAACGTGGTCGTACCCCCCACCCCCCCACCCTACCACTATTGGGAATTAATTTCTCCCCTAAATTAATTATCAGAGCCGCGATGTTATCTTCGAGCCAATAAACCACCTTATCTTCGAGTCAAATTGGCGCATCAAATTACATCACACATAGTATTATTAGCTATCATGCGAGTTACGGTAACGTTAAATCACTCAATTTCACGCCATAAATCCTCTCATGTTGGACGATTAGTTAGGTAATAACTACTTTGCCATAACGAACATAATTTGTATGCGCATCATTCTGAATTATTAGCTCACGATGACAAACAGAATAATAATATGTAGGGGGTGCGGCATTCCGTTGAATTTTAGGTATATCTTCCCCACACACAATTTGAAGCTTGGCAAACCTAGAATAACTGACAATCAGCTTGAATAACTAACAAATAGTAATACATAATGCAAATGAGTACTTTTTGGGTGTAGAAACGATTTTATATCTTTCACCTCTAAATAGAATCCAGAAACCACAAAATTGTGATAAATTAATGATGCACTTATTTACTCGTTATAGAGCCATACAGCTATTGCTTTCCACCTTTGTTATGTTCCTGCAATAAAAAACCCTTCACATTCGCAATGATTCTAAAGGGAATATGAATTATAATATACAAAACGTAGGAAGTAAATTGTTTGTGTAATTTATAGTGTGTTCATTTCTGCATGATTTTTTCAACCCAACATTGACAAGACTTTGTCTTGAATTACGACTAGTGCCTTCTCATTGGCGCATGCGCACTGTTTCTAGTTAGATGAAGGTAGTCCAGTAGACCCTCCCCCCTCTCTTATTACCCTTATATGTATAACAAGTATCTACTAGACGCTCTATAAACTAGGAGAGATACCTACTAACCTTGTACTTAATATAATAATGCCTAGCCTTATACAGTATTTTGTGCTAGGATACTCTTTACTTCTGGCTTTAAGTTGGTTGTATTGGCTGTAGTGACGAAACGTGAAGTCAATGAGTGTGATAATGACACATCCTTGTGGAATTGAATAATTTTGGACGTGTTTCCGGAAATTCGATCGCGTTATGGAGGAGGAAGAGATAAGGAAGCACTTCCAAGATTAGAAGAGAAGTTAGAGTTGAGAGACTAATCAGAGAGAAAAGAGTTTATGGAGAGATCTTTTCCACCTACCTATTAAGGTTCTTGTTTGTGTCATAGTTAACTTAGTTAAAAAATGCAATAGGTGTCTTATGTGATACAACCTTGTGAAAACCGAACCTCAAAAATGCATTGTTTATTAAAGGGTAATCATTGTTACTATGGACGTATTGTGCATATTGAGTGCATATTGTAATGCCATTTTATGACCAAAAAAAGCACGAATTTATCGAATTTTCTAAAATTGTTTTCATAGGGGTCCGTTTCAGACCATTTTAAAACGATTCCTGAAGTTCATAATGTATACCTAATGTGTATGTCATTCCAGACAATGTTTCAACCTAGATATGCTCTAAAAAAAAAAAAAAATAAAAAAATTAAAAAAAAAAAAAAAATGAAGAAAATTCAAAATGTCAATAATATCATAGGAGAGAATGAGTTCGTTTTCAGCAATTTTGGAGTACTCCAAGAGTAAAAAATTTTAAAAATTAAGAGCAAAAAACGTGTTGTTGGATGTTTTTAGTGTAACCATCTCAAAGATAGGAACATAAATAATATGGTAGGTAGGTACATTCGGTCATTTCCTATGTAATGATATTTCCTATATAATAATTATATCCTATTAATTTCCTATATAATAATCACCCACCAAATTGGTTAAAATGATTCTTTAGAGATTCGCTCACCAACTCATGCTGCATGTCTGGTTTATTGTATAATTATTCTATTATCGTGACGTCCCCAATACTAAACCCACCTGCCTCTCTGCATTTGAAAACCAACAACCAAACTCGACGCGAACTCATTAATGTCGTTAAAGCCACTCCGGAAGAACCCCGATTAATTAAGTGCCAGACATTAAGTGACATCAATGAATTAGCCTTTTCGCCAAGTGTTTACCGTTCGCTGAAGTATTAAACGCCTTTTCTAATCAAATTCCAACTTCCCCCAAGAACGGTCGGAAGAGGGCGGGAAAAGACAAAACGGATCCCCGAAGATTGTTCTGTCTCTTTTTCCGGAAGGGGGTAAAAGCGAAAAAGTGGGAAAAAGAGAGTAAACACCCTTTTGAAAAGGGGAAAGTCCGAATGGAGGGGGTAGAACAGTCTTAATTCAGAAGGCAATGAGATTAACAGGCACCCTTCCAGCCTCTGGAACAACCTTGGGGTACTTTCTTGTGAAATAGTAATTAAGAATGAGGTTGTACCAGAACGCCTTCTATTAATTATGCGAGCGGTAAAGTGGAATTACAAGGTAGAGGGAGGCGAGGAAGCTCCCCGCACCCGCTTCTTCTCCCATCCTTTTTCCGAGCCCTTAATATAATCATTTTTGTCGCTCTTGCTTCCCACCTCCTTCTCCAACCAACTTTCCTGCGGAACTTGTACCGTTTTCTTGCTCCTTCCACCTTTAGGAAATGACGGCTTAGTAATTTTCAACCTCTCGTCGGATTATTTTCGCCCTCTTTCTTTGGATTGGAGTCTCTCATTTCATCATTTAGTATAAAACATGAATAGTCCACACCAAACGAAGTGCGTGTTATTATTTTATGGCGTATGACGTGTTGAATGTTTTGGTATACTATGAAGTGTATGGTCAGTATTTTTGTTGTGGAATGTAGGGGAGGATGGAAGAATACCGCCACCCTAAGGGAAATTCCCTCTAACATCTTTGTAGTATCGTGTGATGTTGGCTTTTCTCGTTGATTTGACAGAGAAATACCTAAGCTATTGAAATATAGCCATTAAATGCTCATTTTTAACAGTACCATAATTCGAAAATCCAGAAAACCTGAACCCCTAAAAGTGGCGGTATTACCTCAGCTAGCTGGGGTTATATCACCACCTCCTTGGGGTAATACAGCCTGTCAAATTTCCATTAAAAACCTGTGTACCTGGTAAGGTACGAAATAGTAAACATTTCTCTTTGTGATAAATAGTTTTATTAATAATCTAAAATATCAAAGAAATAGGAACTAGGAACTCCATACAATAATGAAGAAGGAACAACACTTTAAAAGTAATTTTTAAGTTTTTCTGGGGGTTGTGGCAAAAATCACGAGCGAACGGTTGACCTTCCTCTTTTATTCTCCCAGCACAATAATTATGCGAAATATAAAATCAATTGCGAACATTCAGAATATGGTGTAGAATGTGAAAAATGAGGAGAAAGGGGTAATACCGCCATGGCAGTTTAACCTCACGCATCTATGGCGGTATTACCCCAAACGCACATTTTTTCGGGAAATTATTATTTAATCAATTACTTCATGACTAAAACATACAAATAATATATACGCAAATCAAAGGTTAGTAATTCCTCTCTCACATAAAGGACAAGTTATTCCAAAAATGTAATTTTAAACCCCACTAGCCCCAGTTTGAAGAGGTCTCCGAAAAACGTCCAGCTCAATAGCAAAAACGCAACTCGTGATTACCAAATGAACATCTGTCATCAGGTGCCAAAACCAGTTTGCGCGTTCAAACAGATGTTTAAAAGGTCTAAAAAAAAGTCCAAATAAAGTTTCACTTGAAGCATAATTACTTTAAGTGGGGTGGTGGTATTCCCCCAGTCTACCCTATGGTTTTATGATTTGGGGTATATTCCTGTAGGTACCTAGGTTCATGATAATGTATGTTCTGTATGTAATGTACCTTCATTTCATAATAATGTATGTTTTTGTACAGCGTGATTTTTTCGTAACTTTCCACAGTCTGCAGCCTTCTCGTGAATCGTATGTATATACAGGGTGTCCCAGAATGAATGGACTACCTCTATTCATGTTATTTCGAGGGTTTTTGAAAAAACGCAAATATACGTATTTCAAATTTTTGGATTCTGCATCCAACCATGCTGGTTGGTACCATGCCATTTGCATTTTTTAACCACGCCACAGTGGCGCTATCCACGTAAACTTTGTTTTTTCAAATGAGAACCCCCCCTTTTTATAGCAGATTTTTTATAGCAGATTCGGTTTCTACGCAAAATTTCATGAACACCTGACCCCTAAACCGATTTTTTTCAGCAGCACGCAATCAAAAATGCGCACCCGGAAATTTCAAGAAAAATGGAAGTAGCTAACTGAACCTCAACTGTGGCACATGAGATTTTATTATTTTTCAACACTGATTCACGTGGTGCATTCGGTTTCTTGATTTTACTGATATTTTTGCAGAAAAAGCCATTTCCTTGGTAAAAAAATCACCATTTATCGAGAATTTTGTCTGTAGTAACACGAGGTCATGTAATTTACTTCTTCTCACCCTTTCGCAACACTATTTATTGGGAATTTTTACTGAAATCATCAGTAATCAATATAGAATGTAGAAAAAGCAGCCCTCCTGCTGCTGTGGTATGGATTAAATCCATGGATTCAGTTAGAATTAAAATCCGTGCTGCTAAAACAAATTGGTTGAGGGGTAAAATTATCATGCAGTTTTGCGTAGAATCCGAATCTCCAATAGAAAAGGAGGGTTCCCATTCGAGAATTCCTATTGGTTTAT
>JAEMON010000012.1:16815250-16825356 GCA_030264115.1 Lygus lineolaris
AAACAATATGGAAGAATATGCTGGTGGTCGTTTTTCTAAAAGTATCTTGTTTTCCAAATCAATTCATAATCTTCCATTTAAAAGTCAAAATTTTCAATATAATAAGTAAATTAAACATAATTTGTTCAATATTTTATGCTATAAACTGTTTTACAAAAATACTACTTTGAAATGAAAAATTCTGAATTTGAAATGGAAGATTCTGAATTTGGTTTGGAAAGTTTAAAATAATTATTCATTTATTTTATTTTATTTTAAGCGTTGGCATGGGTTATCGAGTTTTGGTATGCAGATTCCTGAAAATTGTCTGCATGGGAATCCGTTTTGAGGCATTTTGAATCTAGTCCTGAAGTTTATGCATGATACTTGGTTTATGCTCGATTTTAGTGCACGTTTGGAACGCATTTGCGCACATTTTTTAGCACGTTATTGCGCATTATTCTGGGCGGCTCTCCAGTTAGTCAACACCTTTCTTACCCTAAGGTACTACCGCCATTTTACTCCGCCTGATACTCCACGGCTACCTACTGTATCGTAATGATGATACAGTACCAACATTATGATACTCCGCCTGATAACCGATGAAAATCAATACCTTCTCTACCTCCGCTGAAGTTTTCCGTTTTTTTGACATTTTTGTGTTCACAACAAACTAAAAATTCTATTCATGCAGCATGAGTTGATTCGCGAATTTCCAAAGAATAATTTTTACCGATTTGGTGGGTGATTCTTATGGGAAATTTTACGCTGATTCCGAATAATAACATGTTTTTGAGGTTTTTGGTGTAAAATACCATCTTAATAAAAGAACATATATTATGTTCCTATGATTAGGATGGTTCTTTTCATAAAAAACCTCAAAAAACTCGTTTTAAAGCGATTTTTGACTCTAAATGCTCACAATTCTTGCACTTGGAGTACCTACTCCAAAAATTCTGGCCAACGAACTCATCCTTTCTTTTGATGTTATTGACATTTTGAGATTTTTTTGGATTCTTCATCTCTATTCCAGGGTCTGATATCGTCTGGGGTTTCACACACACAAACACACTCACACGTATACATATATTTCTACCAAAAACCTCGGAAAACGCGTTTTTTTACACAGCGACTTTAACCCTAAATTTTTCGAAATATGACCCCAGAGGGTACTACAAAAAACCTGGCCTAAGACCTATCCTTTATTTTGATATTATTGACATTTTGAGATGTTTATTTTATTTTTTATAGACCATACAATTAGGTAGCCAGGGTGAGCTATCGTCTGGAATGACCCATATCTGTTTAATAAATACATATATGAAAATTGATAAATTTCAGGAATGGTTTTATAATGGTCTGAAACGGATTTCCATGAAGAAAATTTTCAAAATTTGCATTACTAAAATTTTGAAGCCATTGCAATAGCTTTATTGTCTTCAAAAATTCGCTCAAAGTCGAAAAATACGAGAAAACATGGACAAATCACCAAAAAATCATGGTTATAAGCTTGGTTAGCTAGCATTGGTCCCTTCCAACGCAGTACTTCCAGGTCTTCAACTTTCCATGATACAAGAACCATTTTGTGCAATTCGAATTTATTTATTTATTTAAACTCAATACGGGCGAACCCATTTACAGAAAAAACAACATTAGTAAAAAACGAATATAACTAGGAAGGTACATGATTGATAATAATGTAGAACATTAATATAAATTACTACGTAATGACACCCGAAATAATTAGATAGATATACGTACAAAATTAATATAAAACAAGTGAATAACAATTCATTGCATACGGGACATGGTCAAAGAAGTGAATTTTCTAGGTTTTTACATGATTTTTAAATCAATGACCTGTTTTGGGTGTAGTAACATGGTAACATGTAGTATATTCGGAATCAACGCAAAATTTCTTATTATTTTATCACCTTGTCAGCAGCGAGCAGAGGGGAAAATAACCAATGAGAGAGAGAGCTACGAGACGACGACTATCCGGCCGCTCGTTACGCGACCTCACCTTAGACCGTAGGAAACCCCACAGGTTTTTTGTAGCCTCCGGAAGTAACCCTCCCCGCAGTGAAAACCCGGTAGCGGTTAGCTGATAATTAAGTGTCGTCTCTCGCTAAGAGACCGGGTGTAGCTGATGGGGAGGAGGAGGTGTTAGCTGATGAGGAGGCGGAGCGGAAGGTGTTAGCTGATGGAAGGTGAGGCACCCGCCCTCCACGGAGACCACCGGCATTAGCACCGCAGTAAATTAACCCCCTCGGATGTTTACACAACTGCGACACTTCCCCGTTCTCCCCTTTTATCGCCGCATTTAGGAGGACAACTCAGTCTAACTACTCGTTTCTCTCATGATTTTGAAGACTTTTTTTGCACGATCCTGAGAGTTTTTGCCGAGGTTCTGACGTACGCTGTAGAGTATCAGTGAACATCAGGCGGAGTATCACAGCGGAGGAGCAGTAGACAAAGAGTATCAGCGGTTATCAGGTGGAGTATCAAAGCGGAGGTACGAGTACAGTAGGCGTGGTTTATGAGTGGTTATCAGGCGGAGTATCATAGCGAAGGTACAGTAGGCGAGGAGCATCAGTGGTTGTAAGGTGCAGTATCATAGCGGAGGTAGGAGTACAGTGGGTGTGGATTTTGAGTGGTTATCAGGCGGAGCATCATAACGAAGGTGCAGTAGGCGAGGAGCATCAGTGGTTGTAAGGTGGAGTATCATAGCGGAGGTAGGAGTACAGTGGGTGTGGATTTTGAGTGGTTATCAGGTGGATTATCACAGCGAAGGTACAGTGGGAGTGGATTATTAGTGATTATCAAGCGGAGTGTCACAGCGGAGGTGCAGTAGGCAAGGAGCATCAGCAGTTAACAAGTAGAGTATCATAGCGGAGGTACGAGTACAGTAGGCGTGGATTATGAGTGGTCATCAGGTGGAGTATCATAGCGAAGGTACAGTAGGCGTAGATTATGAGTGATTCAATAGCCTTGAGTGGAATGATACTAGGATGAGTGATCCCTAATTTACAAATGGCAAGGAACTTTTATATCTCTCTGTGTTGATTGATAATAATGTTCAGGTTTATCAACATTTGAGACGCAGCTTCGCGTCGATAGTTTTGTTCATATTCTTCAGATCTTACGCTATTTCCTGAAAACTTCTTCATTATTTTGGTTTAATGTCTCGATTGTTTAATTTTAATGCCTCGATATGGTTCCAATATATTTTGGTATTAGTAAACGTCATTCTTGTTCTGATTGGATTGTTGTTTGGGAGTTCTTCTTGGTCAATAAGAGTTTATAATAATTGTTTGAAGAGTTTATCGTAATTTATTCTGTCTTCATCGTCAAGGTTTCCCGTGATGAATTTGGCTACTGATCCTCTCGATATGGTTCCCCATTAATGCCCCCATTATTTGAGTTGCCCATTAATTAAACCTCTTTTATTGTGACTTCTTTAGTCACAGTTTCCCTGGTTTCTAAGTTTGAGAGTTTTTCGTTTGCTATGCTAAGGGTAGAATCAATCGTTTCCATATATTCTCGAAGGGCTTGAGTTCGTTTCGAGGTCTGTCAGTTCCTTTTAAATTTTTAGAATATTCTGTATAGGTCGTTGAATAATGAACGTAGTTCGTTAATGTCATGGTGAGGCATTTGGTGCAAATTACCATCTTGAACACGGGACCATTACGGTATATTCTGAATATAAGAATCACCCACCAAATTGGTTGAAATTATTCTTTGAGAATTAGCTCATTAACTCATTCTGCATTGAATGGAACTTTTTTTGGTTACCAAAAGTTGTCCCTCTGGGTTTCATGTTGGAAAACTTAGTTTGTGGCTCACCATAGCTTGTTGGCTCCTTCCATCGGCAGTTGCCAGGCCTGGGAAGCCGCCTTGGTGGGTGGGGCCCGGGGCTGGTCGGGCTGGTGCCCGGCCAGCATGTGGGGGCTAAATTTGCTCCATCACTACTCCAGTCAAACCGTTGTTTGTATCTATGTAAAATTAGGACTTGACCATTGTCATGCAATTTTCATTTGTGACGGCAAATAAAACGTTCATTCATCCATTCATTCATTCATTCACCAAGACATGCCTAACGACCCTAGGAGAAGAAAGCTTTCCCCGGAATTACTGCAAGCTCGACCCCTTCATTAACTGGAAACTCGACTATAATGAAAAGTTCCATCCATGCAGCATGAGTTGATGAGCGAATTTTCAAAGAATAATTTTAACCGAATTGATGAGTGATTCGTATAAGAAATTTCACGTTGATTCCGAATTAATATTAAATATATCATAGGTATGTTCCTATATGATTAGGATGGTAATTCACACAAAAAACCTTAAAAAAACGTATTATGAAATGTGTAAAATTTCAGGAATCGTTTTAGAATGGTCTGAAACGGATTTCCATGAAGAAAATGTTCAAAAATTTGAATTACACAAATTTTGAAGCCATTGCAAGCCTTCGAAAATTCGCTAAAACAAAACACACATTTTTTATTGCCGAATTTGATTTGAGAAACGTCGGATTTGATTAGGATAATATTGAATTTTATTTGGAAAATGTACAATTTGATTAAGAAAATATCCAATTAGGTTTGAAAGTGCTATATAACATATTAATATTGCTATATAAAATATTGCCCAACTTCTTAGTAGGAACAAACCTGAGGATTCCGCGAAAGCTCTCTGTAAACCCGAGTTCCCTTCTCCGCGTTCCAAACAGCGTGTTTAAGTCAACCGAAATGCAACCCTCGAGAAACCCGAGTTCAAACCAAACCCTAAAGTTTTCAAACCCTGAAAAGCATGCTTGGAACGAACCTATCGATTGAAGCCAAGATTATCGGTAGCATCGAGTTTTGAGCTCGTCTGCTGTACAGACGAGGAGGCCGTTTTGGGGGGAGCCGCCCAGGGGACCCATCGCAGTCGGCAGAGCCTCCAGAGGACGTACCCGTGACCGTTTTTCGTCCCCTGCGGGGCCCATTCTCAGAATCCCCTGGGAATTTTCATACAAGTATAAAAAAAATTGAAATAGTTACCTACCTATCTAGCTTCTTATGTACTCGTAATAATATTTTGATCTGAGGCGAATTAAAAAAACAAAAATTTATATTAGGGAAAATTCGAACGAAAAAAACAAAGACTTTGGGAGAATAAAGAGGAAACCAATTGGTGGATTTTTTTGGGGAATTTCAACCCATTTTTGAACTCGATTCCAATTACAAGACCTCCAGGTCACTACATCGCCAAATAAAACGAAATGTTTCTGTCAGACTGGCCATTCTGGGCACGGAAAATTAATAATTTACAACCTATTTCAACGGATTTTTAGCGTTTTTTTATGACTACCAAAATTGTTATTGTTTGATGGGTCACCCTTATAGGGAATTTCGCTATGATTCCAAATATACTTACCATGAGTTCTTATACATATATACTCCAGATTCGAAAATATCCATACCTCAAAAACCTATTTTTTGGTGGTTTATCACCCTTATGTTTTGAAATTGTAACAAATTATTGGAAGCATTTCAGGAATCGTTTTAGAATGGTCTGAAACGGGTTTCCATGGAGAAATTTCCTTAAATTTTGAGAAACATAAATTTTAAAGCCATTGCAATAGCTGAAATTTTTTCGAAAAATCCCTTAAAGGGGGAAAGGGGAAAATTCGGGTGGCCCGAAGGGAAACCTTTGAAGAGCATATGGAATCCCTGGTTCGGTCACCTTTGTCCACAGTCAATAATTGGATATTGGTGTATTGCGTGGTTCATAGCCACAGCCACACAAAACATCACACGTCACTGACTGGTTTCGGTCCTCAAAGAGGATCTTTCTTAGGGCCATCTGCCGCTCCGCTGCAACCTAATCGAGTTACCTTCGGAACGCCTTCTTTTCACGGTCCGTCGATCGCTCGTGCGAGGAGGCGTGTCTTTCCTCGGCACCCGCGTTTCACTGAACGGTCCGGAACAATCCGGAACGGGCACACGCCCCGTTCCAAATGAGGAAGAACTCCTCCTTCTACTGTTTGAAAAAAACACAAATAAATAATATCCCTATTACTACCAGACTCTTTCAACCACACTTGGGAATCGACAGAGAGGCGTGAACCAGTTCGCCGAGTGAGCAGGAACAACCGGGAACGGGTTCACACCGCAAATGAACGGGTGAACAGCCTCGCCTCCTCTTTTTGAATAACACAAATGATTATTTTTCACTAATTCAACTTCTCATTCACGTTCGGCATTCAAATCATCGCCACTTTCGAAGGGGCCTTACGGCGGTGTCAACGATCGGGCCCTTTTTTTCAGGTGACTACATCGAAAAAGCTCCATTCATATAGTCGTAGCATGAGTTGATGAGCGAATTTTCATAGAATAATTGGACGGAGTTATTCAAAAAGCAGGTAAGCGCCAATGTCAATTTTAGCGAAGTTTCGAAGAAAATGAAGCTATTGCAATGGATTCAAAATTTTTGTAATCCAAATTTTTGAAAATTTTCTTGATGGAATTCCGTTTCAGACAATTCTGAAACGATTCCTGAAATTTATATATTTATATACATATTTACCTATATATTTACATAATGTGTCATTCCATTCAATATCTGACCGAGGAATCGAGATAAAAAATCCAAAAAAATTTCAAAATGTCAATATTATCAAGAGAAAGGATGAGTTCGTTGGCCAGAATTTTTGGAGTACCCCACGGGGTCAAATTTTGAAAATTTGGAGTCAAAAATTGCATTTAAAAAACGTGTTTTTTGAAGTTTTTGGTGTGAAATACCATCCCAAACATAGGAAAATAAGGTATATTCGGAATCAGCGTGAAATTTCCTATAAGAATCACCCACAAAATCGGTTAAAATTGTTCATTGAAAATTCGCTCACCAACTCGTGCTGCATGAATGGAACTTTTTTTTTTCAGGTGTTTCTGCATCGAAAAAGTTCCATTCATGCAGCATGAGTTGATAAGCGAATTTTCAGAGACAAATTATAACCGATTTGGTGGGTGATTCTTATAGGAAATTTCGCGCTGATTCCGAATATTATACCATATTATGTTCCTACATATGTTTAACATTGTAATTTACACCAAAAACCACAAAAACAAGTTTTTTAGAGATTTTTTTACTTCAAATTTTCAAAACTTGACCCCTTGGGCTACTGCTAAAATTCTGCCAAACAAACTCATCCTTTCTCTTGATATTATAAATATTAATTATTTTGTTACATTTTAGGAATCGTTTTAGAATGGTCTGAAACGGATTTCCATGATAATAGCTAAATAGCTAATCTTCAGGATAAAAATCTGAAAAACATACAATACTAGCCGATCACCCGTGAGTTGCACGGTCCCACACGTCGACCCACTCAGCTCGCGGTTGGTTGTCCAGATCTCAAACGCTCGCTTCGCTCGCGCGACGGTGGGACAGAGCCCTTAGGTCGGTCTAAACATTTTCTTTTATAAAAACCTTCTCCTGACATTAACGAACAAGAATAATCATTCAATTTGGTGCACTCATTCTCAAGTTATTGCGTGACATAATAATATATGGAAAAGGAATTCATTTTTATATATTAAGATCAAGATTTTAATTTTTACCAAAAAAATAAATTATTCTTTCATCTCTTATTATTCTTTCAACCCCTCATCAAAAAGGTATAACATCCAGTAGGTACTCCATTCCAAATTTCAAATTAATTTCAAAATTTAAAATTTAGATAGTTTATTGCCTCGGAATTTGATAAGAAATACGAAAATAGTACCTAATAAAATTGGTAAATTATTGGATATATATAAATTAGTGATGTGTGACTCATGAAGTGCGCTGATGGAATTTGATATGTTTGTATATTAATTTATGAATGTTGAAATATGGGAATAAATTTGTCACCCCTCGGCTAAGAAAAAATGGAGGCTGTGGAATCAAAATAGCATCAGCTGGCACGAGCCGTTGATGGCTAAACGATTTTTCATAGTAACGCCGTAAAAAAATGAACAGTAAATTCCTTTTGAGGGGTAGGGGGAGGGGAGGGGGTGGCTTTGCCACCGGAACCATTAGAGGGAGATAAATCAAATCTGGCTCATCTTCCACTGGGTACTTACAAGAACCGGATCAGGCGTTGCCCATTAATTCTGACAAGGGCTAATAAAAAATTGAAGTGGGCTAAATAATAATGGGGCTAGAGAAGGGGGGGAAGCAGATACGCCCTTCTGGTGGGTGGTAGGGCACATCTGTTATGCGGTCATAGGCCTTTTCAAACCTTCCTCCTGCGGGGTTTTTTCGAGGAAGGACCCTTCGAAGATCACATCTGACACTGTTTGGACACGCTTCTGCTCGCTTATTGTTTGGGCGGAAAACCCACTTAATTATTGACGGATTCCCGCATCAACTTCGTTCGTCAATCACGGTAAATAAGAATGATTGGAGGACCTAGGGGTAGATGAATGGTGAAAAAACTATTGCGATTTCGTGTTTTTGCTTCCGAGTCTACCAAGGTAGTGGAAGCATTGTTCTCACTTTTTGGAAATGTCATTTTTTTCCCCCTAAAAAATCAAAATTTCAAATCGCGTTTTACGTTTTAGACTGTTTTAACGTTTTAGAAAAACGTTTTAGCGTTTTAAGTTTTAGACTGTTTCAACGTTTAGACTGTTGAAACGTTTTAGACGTTTCGTGTCTGTCTGTCCGGGAATCTTTCCAACACGCATGACTTCCTCAATTTCCATCCGATTTTGATGAAATTTTCAGGAATTACGCGGGTTAGGCCCTAGATGGTCCCCTATGAAATTAATTACCAGCCGACCAACGGTAGCCTCTGCGCATGCGTAAACGTGAAATATTCGAAACATCAATTTCTTGGGACCTAATGGTCCGATTTCGCTCAAATTTGGAGGAATGTTGAGGATCGGAGATTCGATAATGCCCTATGAGTTTCAAAAAGATCGGATCAGTGGTACCCACTGCGCATGCGAAAACGTGAAACTCTCATAACTTCGACAATTTTCATCCGATTTCGATGGAATTTTCAGGGATTGTGCAGGTAGTAGACCCTTTGATGATTTTTTGAATATATGTGTTATATATAATCATGTTATGGGTACGAGGAAGCTACGTGCCACTCCCAACTTGGCAGACGTTTTTCTGTTAACGGCAAGGAGACGCATACGTGATGGCAGGTATGACATTCAGCCAAAGTTGAAATGGTACTGACATGCCAAAAAAAGTCTTTCAGAAAAAAAATCATTGTTTCCTCGGTCGACTTGTCCGACGTTTTACATAAAATCAAACGATTTTATCAAACATCGATCAATATAGGTAGATTGAGTCAAAATATCAGTTCCACGGGATGACATAGGAACATATATTATATATGAATTGTCAGTCCCATATCGTCTCAATTGATGATGATCTGGGGAGCTCAATCTCCGATTCAGCTGATCTAGGAGCTCAATTTTTCGACTCGATATCGTGGGAACTACGATCCAGATAGACAATACATCCAGTTTTGAGTGTACGTACCTACTAGGGGATTTTCGAATGTCTCCCCAAACGATATTTTTATGACCCTGGGATCGATTAAAAAACCCCTGAAAAAAAAGCATGCAGCTAGCTGATCAGTTCTACTTCAGCTCTACCGCCTAAAATTGAAAAAACATGTAACATGCTTCTACTAGTCTGCTTCATATGTTGTGAAGGTACAATTTCAAACTGGAAACTCCAACCAACTTTGTTTACCTACGTACCAGTAATCCTCTGAATGATGTTGAAGGAGGGGAAAATTGGCGGGGTGAGACGCGGTGTGATGTGTAATAAATTCAAAGCTTTCCTTACAAATTAGCTTCATAAGCTGCACAGCAGATTCGGGCCCTTTGCGTCATCAAGTACAAGTCCTACGGAGGCTACATACCAAATATTTGCTTCATAGAGTGAATAGCGTAGAAATTGACATTAGGAGCCGCTCAGCTGGTTCTGGCTCTACACATCATCAAGTACAAGTCCTAATGAGACTACATACCAAATTTATAGCTTCATAGACTGAATAGTAGCTTAAAAATTAAAAAACTTTAGGTCGCATTTTTGTGACATTTTTTCGTAGGTAACGTTTTTGTGACATTTTTTTG
>JAEMON010000012.1:16844050-16855549 GCA_030264115.1 Lygus lineolaris
AGGAATCGTTTTAGAATGGTCTGAACCGGATTTCCATGAAGAGAATTTCCAAAAATGTGTGTGATTTAAATTTTGAAGACACTGCAATAGCTTCATTTTCTTGGAAAATTCGCTAAAACTAGTACACCATTAAATCAGTAGCAGTTCAATCATCAAGTTCAGCATCAATTGGAGTAATTTTTCGCTTCTCATTCCTACTGTTCCGCATCCCGACTAACAAAGATGAACTCTGGAAAGGCGTCTGTTCTACTTTTAGGTTGCGTGTACTACAACGTATCATTTCAACACCAGTCATAACTTTTTTGGCCTTACTTCCCAAAAATAAAAAGGGTTCCTGATAAAGATTTGTTCAAGAATATTCACGGTGCCGAAAAGTATTGATTTTTCTCATGGTTTTGTCAGCTCTAGCTACCAAGTGGTATAAAAATCAACGGCGCGCTACTACGAAGTCATGGATGAAGTTCATAAAGACCCAAGTTAAAGCAACCGATGTCGGTGACTCTGGAGAATACAGAAGCACTCCTGAGGCCAGTAGTTTATCATCGCTCAAGGTGAGAAATGCGATAACTCAGTGCCAGCAACGCCTTGACCGCAACCGCTTTCGTCTTAGTAATTCTAGGACGGTGTTTGCGGTTTCTGCCTCCTTTATCAAAAATATATGCTCGGGAAGCTGCAGAGGCCTGAGGCCTGAGGTCGAGGAGTCCCGAAACCTCGAGTTGTAAATTAGTTGAAGCCCTCAAGAAGGGGGTAATGTTTGTCTGAGAAACCGGCAATGGGGTGTCTTCCTTCCACACAGCCACACCCCTTCCCCCTCTCAACTTTGCAACATTGAATTGTAACAGATTAAGACTTGGCTCGGATCTTCCCTCCCTTTCTTGATTCGAATATACAGTCTTCACATGCTTTACCGCCTCACCCCTCTTCAATTCAACCTGTATTCTCTCTACTTGCACGAAGTTCTGCGCTTAATTTCATCATCTTTCTCGCACCTCTTCGCCTTGGAGATATCATTCCCTGAAACTTTGGATGATTTATAATTAAATAAGTATCTACCCACACCCTTCTCCTTATTCTAGAGAGGCATACCCTTAAGGATGGAGGAAGAGAAGGGAACCATTTCTGCAAGGTACCTCCGGATTATATTTCAACATTAATTTGCAGTTATACGTATCTTAACTGATTAGATTTCAAGTACGTACAACGTTGAGGTACCCATAAGAAAGATCAATACGATAATACGATAGTGTGACAGAGTCACGGTTGTTCCTTCAAGGATCAGCTCTGCGAAGCTGTAACTTGAAGGACCAACCCACAAACCCCATATCTGGGCCAGTATTTGCCTGCCAACCAGACAAGTAAGTGTACTTCTCGATTCTATACAAAATATCTTCCCCATACCCTCGTGGTTCAAATCCTGAAGATAGGAATTTCCTTCATTATCTTCGTCCCCCCTTCAGAATCTAGAGCTCTATATTTATAGAATAATAATACGTCAAATAACTACCTATTTCTGTTATTGCTTAACAGTTCTTCTTGTTCTTAACAGTTCTGTTATTGCTATTCCTATTATTGCCTTCCTCCCTCGCCATAGGCTCAGTAGGTAGGAATTAGAGCACACTCAGTAGGCAATGGCTATTGTGACCCCTTCTGGGCATAACCTTTCTAAATACCTAAAACCTCGGTGAAAAATAGTATTTCCAAGAGTGAATCCCAGCGGGGCACATTACAATAGGGATATTGGAAGTCCAATTTTGTTGGAATGTCGGTAGGAAATGCGAGAGTATTAGCGAGCATCCGTCCAGAGAAAATGCTAAATAGTGCACAAGACTAGACGCTCAATACCTTCACCGTCACTCCCACCTGTTCAGGGCGAAATCTGATTTTTTGACACAACAAGACCATTTGACCCATGTATATTACAAATTTACGTACATATTTTTTGAACCCTAATTACTCTAGTGTCAAATTGCAAGCGGATTCATCCGGCATCCATTATTGGTGCCTCCGGTCTCGCGAAGACCACATGGACGCAAATTCCAAGATTCTAATTCTGTCTCTGAGCCCTTTTTCTCTCCCTACGCCACATAAATTGGACCAATACCGAATATACGGATATAATATCTTTCTGGTAAGTAGTTTCTGCATAGATTAGTTACCTGATGCTCGCTGGGCTCACATATTACTATATCCGAAGGAGAAAAAACCTCCTATCAATCCATTAGTAGAAGAATAGATAGTGGGGTTTTGAGGAGTGACAGATCACAAAACGGAGTACCTGAGTGTAGTCAATTAGACAAAAAATGCAAAGTGTAGAGCCGAAGACTCGAACCAACAACTTCCAAAACAACAGAATCCAATTCTTTGGCCACTACGCCAAAGATGTTGTTCAAAACTGCAAATAATGTTAATAGTTTGGACGGTACATCATATACTTATAAATTATTATTATCATCCGAAATCAATAATGTTATTAAACGGCTATCAGCGTTTTGAGTGAGGCACAAAGGGCACTGGGATGGATACTCTACAATGTGACCGAGAACCGAGAATATCATGGTAAAAACATTGAAATCAAATTTCAGTGATCTTTCCAATTTTCAAAGATTATTTTCTCGAATATTATGGCAACGACCTCAATATACTCCTTGATAGGAAACCACCATTTAAAC
The DNA here is from genome assembly GCA_030264115.1 of Lygus lineolaris. Classification (NCBI taxonomy): domain Eukaryota; kingdom Metazoa; phylum Arthropoda; class Insecta; order Hemiptera; family Miridae; genus Lygus; species Lygus lineolaris. The sequence goes on from JAEMON010000012.1 coordinate 16,846,720, forward strand.
ACTGATTTTCAGGCACTGATTCAGCAAATTTACCAATAAGGTGATACATTTATACGAGTATACTCGTATATTCAAAATCAGCATGAAAATTACTTTAAGATCCACAGATTGTACTTCTATACTGGTGATTCAATAACAGCCACAGTACTTAAAATATTTTGTATTCTTATGGCACAATGTGCATGAATTAAAAACAAAGTCCCATTCATGCTGCATGAGCTGATGAGCGAATTTTAAAAGAATCATTTCAACCGATTTCGTGGGTGATTCTTATAGGAAGTTTTGGACTTATTCCGAATATACCATGTATTCCTATATTTGAGAAGGTAATTCACACCTAAAATCTAAGAAAAAAAAACGTTTTTGTCCCTTTTTTTTCAAAATTTGACTCCTTGGAGTACTCCAAAAATTCTGGCCAACGAACTCATCCTTTCTTTTGTTAACATTGACATTTTAGAATTTTTTTTTTGTTTTTCATTTTTTCAAAATACCAGGGTAAGATATTTTCAGGAGTGACACATAATATGGTCTGAAACGGATTACCATGGAGAAAAAAAAATTTCGAAAAAAGGAATTTCGGAAAATTTGAATCACTAAAACTATGAAGACATTGCAATAGCTGAATTTTCTTCGAAAATTAGCTACAACTCAACAGTTGCTCTGTTCGAGTTCTCTACCAAACACAGAACATGTCCACTTTTGACCATTTCTCTTTCTGTGAAGGATTTTGGTTCAAATCCCAGAACTTAATATCATTCCGAGTTCCTTTATTTAACAAATGTGATACTTTCCTAGCTGAAAACTTAGTAAAAATATGGGTTTTCCTACCTGAAAATGCAGTCAAAATGGCTTTGGAGCTCACTCAGCTGATCAGTCACCCATCTTGGTACAACTAGACCCCAAATGGAGCCGATAAACGTGGTAACTAAGAAATCGGTCCGTGGTAACTAAGAAAATTTCTCCCTTGCGAGGGAAAAACATTAAACATGATTTAATGTTTTTCCCTCGCAGCTTTAATGGCCTTGGAGCTCACTCAGCTGATCAGTGACCACTCAGGCGCCTTCAGCATTCTCCATTGACCCTGCCTCTCAAATTTCATCTTCCTGCGATGAATAGGAGAGAACATGGCTTTGGAGCTCACTCAGCTGATCACCAAAAGCATCTTGGTACAACTAGACCCCAAATGTAGCCGATATAACGTGGTAACTAAGAAATCGGTCCGTGGTAACTAAGAAAAAAAACGTTGCAGATTTGCGTGTCGGAAAACGTTGCAGATTTGCGTGTCGGAATTCACAGAATGACCCCCAGCCCTAAAACATTAAACATGTTAATATTGATTTTTCAGCGCCTGAACATTTTGTGAAAATGGGCATGTTCAGTTTTGGTGGAGAGCTAATCTATAACAGTTACTGTTATGCTGCGATGTGAAAACTTAGAAGTTTCACCAACTTATCTTGCCAAGGAACGATTATTGAGGAAAATACCTGCGATTCTCTTATTATGAGTTAAATGATCGTTCTAAAGACGCGACTGGAAAGGTTCGAAGATTCCCGAGGCCGTTACAGAGGCAAAAGCACGAGGCACCTGATTCACCCAGCCCAGTTTCACCGCTTGAAAGCTCTCGGAGAGCAAGTTAATTATGCATGATAATTGCAAGTCTCGGCAGCCCCTAACCCCCTTTTACCCCCTTCACCCCTCCGTTTTACCCCTTTTTCCCCCACCCTTTATCTGCCTCTGCCCTTCCTCAACCCCCGCTCTCTGCTAAATATTTATATATTCGCTCGCGGAATTATCTTCGCTAAGTGTTATGGTACAACTTTCTCCGGGCTTTCCCAACCTTTAGCGATACCCGCAAGCTCCGAGGGTTGGTACTATTCTTATCAACAGGACAACAATCCTGGCGAATTGGCTTCCTATTGCCGAGACGTCATAGTAATATACATGGAGTAGATATACATGCAAAAATCCAGTTCATCATTTTCTCTTAAGTAAATGAATATACCTACGATTAATGTAGTTTGGTGGTTGAATAACATCGTGAGTTCTGAATGGGCTTCTTTACGCAGCCCTGGCTAGAGAGGGGGGGGGGGGGGGGCTTCGTTCGGGCCCAGATTGGAGGAGAGCCTTTTGCTAATAATAATAAAATTAAAGAAAAGGCCTTCTTGGGGGTCGCATCAACATACCTCAAAGTTACCTACCATCAACCCCCCATTCTGCACACGGTTTTCAATTGAGCAGATCGCTGACGTTGACCATATTTTGAACTACTGTTGAAACAACATAGCAAAATGAAGATCTCTCCACGATTCCCTGAATAAAGATCCCGACACCTCAATACCAGACTATTTGAAATACTCAATTGATCAGGTCGTTCTAAGAAAGATAAATATAGGAATACGTAACTTCCATCGCTCCTGACAACAACCAACCGATCATTTAAAAATACCTACTTACTATCCGAATAAATCACAGCCACAAATGAACAATTTTGTATCTCTTAACATTTTTTTTAAACATTATAACAACTTTTACAGTAGATTTAGCGGGCAAGAAATCGGACTGAAATGAGTTTTCTCAAATTTTCGAAATAACTATTTTTTCCAACGACACTGTCTCCGATAAAATAGGTTAATTCACGTGCACGTTACAGGATAAAGCTTTCGACGTAATTTTCCACGCTGAATCAAGTCGCAAAACACCCCAACACTCGATTTAGTTGGAAAAAAAATCGAATTTAATGGGAAAAATCAATAGTATTGGCTATTTTTTAGACAATTACACGTAGTGATTTTTTAGACAGTTTTACCTAGTGATTTTAAATCTGATGACTTTTGTGGATTAGGTACCTCAAAAGACATTTAGAAATTTTAGCTTATTCCCCATTGTCACACATCTTGTTCCCGTGATTCTCCAAAGAACCTTGAAAATTGATAACCAAAAACCAAATTTTGAAAAGGATTGCAATCAACATATTGTATCGAATTAAATTTTAAAATTTGACTTACTAAAAAATAATTCATTCTATTTAGTTCGTATATTGACGTTGTGGCACAAATGGGGGTTTTAAAACCGTTATGACTCATGAAATATAAATACGGGAAAAATTAGAAGATCCATAACATTAGATGTTTCGGAAACTCGCTATATTCCAAACAACAATGTACAATTGTGTTGTGTGCAAACTTTTCATGTTTCCAAGTTCTCAGGAAATACCACTCATTTTTGAAGAGTAATAATAAGGAAATCTGAATATTTCATATTGAAGATAAGCGACCCTTGAAGATTCATGCGGTGTAAAATGAGTGCCACTATACTGGTGCTATCTGATCAGTGTTGAAGGGGGTGGCTCCCCTCCGAAAATCACAAGGGCATTCTATCTTATTAGAAACCGAATGACGTCACAAGCCACGTGACACCCAAAGATCGTATCTCGACTTTTCCCCTTTTAATGACCTCCGATTATTCACACGTAGTCTCTTCTGCACATACGGCAGTTCTGGTAAGAGACCAGGGAAGTTGTAAGGTTATTGACTATTGACGGATAGACTAGACTCGAGTTCATATATTATTAAATCAACCCAACTCAAAGATATCTGTATCAGCTCCTGGAATACCTATTCTAGTTTCTTCATAAGCGTCACATTCAAACACCGAAATCGAGCTGAATGCCTTGTCAAACGTGGATAATTAACAACTGGATAATGCTGTACAATACAATACCAATAATTCTTTTCCAAGTAAATGAGCAAAAATATCCATCGATAAGGATGACAAGTTGGGAAATCCGTATAAATATGTTTATGAATATTGATGACGTGCTGATGGGAGGAAACACACTGAAAGAAATTAGTGTTCAAACTGAAAAAGTATTCAGCAACTTGTATAATCAAGTAAAAAGAAGAGTGTCTTCTATAAACCCAAAGTTTGCTTCTCAGGAAGAATCATTGATGGAATTACTAAAACCACCAATGAAGTGTCTGTGCAAAAATATTAAGCATATGAAAAGGCCAACCGATATTCATAAGTGAACATCAATGTTTATCCATCGATGTTTTGGTTACGATGTTTTGCCATCGTCGATGGTTGCCTGCCAATTATATCGATACACCGATTTTCAATATTTTTTTCACTTCATCCCTAATTGTATCATATTATTTCAACGACCCTGGTTGAATCAATGCATAACTCAGAGTGAAAAAATACCTCAAAATCTTAGTTGGTTTACTTAGGGGTAATTTTAAACCGATGGCAAAGGCGAAGAAAGAATATCACAATTACCCCTCGGAGTTGAGTTACCCGGAACGCACTGCACAATCACTGCATAATTATGCTGAAGGGAAGACAGAAGGGCGGAGGAAGCATTATAGGAGGGCATAACTCGATACAGATAGAGACAAATTTATCTGTGAACTACGAGGTATATTTTGTTTCCAAATTCATCCTTCGGCAAGCGGATAAATTTGGAAACAAAATATACCTCATAGTTCACAGGGGGCGCGTTGAAAAGGGTTGTGAAGAATGAATGTTCCAGTCGCATGCAGCATGAGTTGATGAGCGAATTTTCAAAGAATAATTTTCACCGGTTCGGTGGATGATTCTTATACCTAGGAAATTTCACGCTGTTCCCGAATATACCAAATTTATTTTCCTATGTTTAAGATGGTAATTTACACCAAAAACCTCAAAAAACTAGTTTTTTTAAGCGATTTTCGAGACTAAATTTTGAAAATTTTGACCAACGAACTCATCCTTTCTTTTGATATTATTGATATTTTTAATTTTTTTTTGGATTAGGTACCTATTTCTCTCGATTCCACGATCAAATATCGTCTGGAGTGACATACATAATATACACATAAAAATGTTTTAAACGTCAGGAATCGGTTTAGAATGGTCTGAAACGGATTTCCATGAAGCGAATTTTCAAAAATTTGCATTACTAAAATTTTGAAGCCATTGCAATAGCTTCGTTTTCTTCAAGAATTCGCTAAAATTACTCAGCATCTATAGGGATGTACCGACCTATCATAATTAGGATGTCATATTGGAGCACCAAGGTAAGTATTTTTCTAATGAGAAAACTCGTGTTTTTGTTTGTTCACATTTCGTGGCTTTTCTGTTGCGTTTTTTTCACATTGTTTTTCTCAATCTATCAAACGACGCTCAAAAGACGCTTTTACCGAGTTCGGGGGGCAATTTCATTAGAGGACGTCATCAGTGAATTGAAAAAACGTGTCTGCAGTAATCGAGGAGGAGTCACTTGAGTCGAGTGGCTGAGAATGATTGCCGGCGCACGATATGTCTGTCTGTATGGTAATGTGCGTGATGCCACCTTTCCGTGCGGAGGAGTTGTTGTACTCAAAAAAAGGGGTTTTCGACCATATGGTCCGAGAGGGGGTTGAGAGACTCATCCTGGCTAATTACTAATGCCCTCCTGTAGAGGGTGCTTAGTCCAGAGGGTCGGTTATTTAGAAGGAAGATGAGAAGCAGACCACCCGATGGGTCTTGTGACTCCCATGGGACTCGACAATGAGCTGTTATAGGGTTCGATTAATAGGTAGTTCCTGCTTGAGATTTAGCATGCATTTCTGTTTCCTTGTAAACCATCCAGTATTAGGTTACAGGTAAGGTTCCAGTATTAGGTTAGGTTAGGGGTATATTTGTTTATTACAGTGTTTCAAACTAATTTATAAACCAAAACAACAAATATATACACTAATCGGTCTAGTTCCCCCAGAGAGGACCGGTATATGAAATCTTCGAACAAGTATTTTTCTTTCATTGACCTCGGCACGGGAGTCATGTTTCGGAATTTTGTGTCCTTCAACAAAGTGGATCCGGAACCCTATTAGTTTTCAATGATAGGTGAACCCATTAGTTTTTCTCATATTTCGAGACGATTCATAATGCCTACATACTGCAATTTGAGGTGTTTATTATTCACAGAAATTTGGAAAATTAGCCTGAAGTAATGGATAACCGCCTTAAATCGATTGAAAACCCATTATTTGGTCCATTTTCTCAGCCATCGATTTACCAAATAATGGAGTTGCGGGAATACTCTGGAGTGAAACTATGAAGAGTTTTAATCGGAAAACTTTGAAGCTTATTCCTGAAAAAAACAATTTTCTCAAGTTGAGGCGTTCTTCCTCACGGAATAATTCCGAATACCGCCCTAAGTCTCACATTGATACTGAGGGACGTCTCAAAAAATTCCACTTAGTACTCATTCACTACTGAGTTTTTGCCTTGGTCCTAAGAAACCCGGAAGCCTTTTAGTATATCAAGCGAAGAGTCACCCTTCCCACAAACTCCTCAAAGCTTCACCGTTTTGTGTTTACGTTAGTTTGACAAATCGTTGCCGAGGTGCCGGCAGCACCCCAGAAACTTTTAACGCCTTCCTTCCACCCTCCGACCCACAACCATTCATCAACATCCGGAAGGGCTTCTGGAGAGGTGTCTTTCCCACCAGTGGGGAGCTCTAATAATAATTAACACTTCCGCGCTTCAAGGTCGAAAAAATAACTATCTGCGAGAGCTCCTGAAGATGTCCTGAGTCAAATCCCAGCGAAATCTCCAGCTTTGTTCGACTGAAGAGTTTTTGAACATGAAGGAATGGGGAATTTACGTGGTTATTCTTTTCAATTTCCATTTGAATGGTCCTAGTGTCCCAATGAGCGAAACCGCCGGTTACAAACAGGTCATGTAATTAGGCCCACTATGACGTCACAGGACCCCTCCAGGGGGGAGGGGGTTGACTTCCTCCTTCAACCCGTATCTTGGCCAAACCAGACGAAATTTCAAGCTTCAGAGATTTAACGGCGCCGAATCAGATTGCAGTAAAAACCTTCAGAAAAAATAACTTTGTCATTAAATGTTAATAAATAGGTGTTTGAACGGAGAATTCAAGTTTAAGTGTAATCCTCTTACGTATAATAGTATCCCAAATCCAACTCCCACAATCCTACACTTCTTCAATCGTCTTAAGTACCATAGCAGGTACCTATCCCGTATTCCAGTAACCCAAATTACAGGATCCCCAATCATCAATCCTACGTATCGCAGTATCCCATTGGGATTATATATCAGTAGTAGTACCTAGTTGTTATCTACATTCCTATGAAATTATGTAACTTTAAAAAACTTGGATTCAATTTGAACAACAAGAAATTACTTGGATAACGTTTCTGACATTACACAGGAAGGGGATGGGTAAGATACGGGCGGAGGGGTTGACAATATGGGATTGTCACCAATAAAACCATGTTTTGATTTTTAAAAATGCCTTAAATTCGGGATTTGATTGATTTAAGAATGGTTCAAAACGGATTCCAATCGTGAACATTTCTGAAAATTTACATTGGCAACCAAAATTTTACTCTTGGTAAAATGCGTATCGGGTCGAGAGGAAAAATGTATACAAAAATGGAGTAATTGAATTCATCTCATTCTTACGTAAACCTAACTTTTTGCGAGTAATTTATTCTGCTTAGAACGATTTTTGCGAGAAACTGTAAATAGGACAGTGCTCCTTGTTTTATATCTGAGATGTCAAATCAGGTTAAGGAAATTATTTATTTTAATGGAATCCAGTACATCCTCCGCCATCCAAACCTTGAAAAAGGCCATTGTTTGATACTGGTGTGAAGAATGAAAAAAAAAAAACATAAATCATCTCACCCTCTTTCTGCCCTTTCGGTAGCGTCATAGCGAAGAATGGGGGTGTGATTGCTCTTGAATCAAAACATTAACAAGTGCGGGTTCTTCTTTAGACCGCCTGGCTCTCCTGGTGGCGCTAGTGGGGTAACAGATGCGTCCATCCTCTATGTAATAGAGACATATTGGCCAGGCCGAGGGAAAGGGCCTGGAGGGGGGCGAATGTTCCTCTTTCTATTGTAAGTATTGCATTACCTTCCCCTTTTAATGCAGTACGGACAATGCACATGTGTTAACTTATAGGGCGCGTTTCTCCGGGCGTTTTCGAGGGCTTTGAAGGGAGCATGTGCTAACCGAATTATTTATGTAGTAAGGGGCATCGTCAACAATGGAATCCCTAATTGTTTGGTCGGACTTGATACTGAAACTCGATGTTCTGATGGTTGAAACCCCCAAAAGCTGAATTCGACATCATATACATCAGAATGAGGTTATAATACCTAGTGTACTTTGTGAGACGAATCTTCAACCTTAGAAGGGTACCCTGGAGCTACTATTGCTTTTAAAGGTAACCACCTTGATTCAACACACACATATGAAAAATGGTCTTAATTGGAAGTTCAAGAGGTATAAACAACAATATTTCGAACAAAAAGGTTCTCAATACACAAAATTATGATTTTTTAACTCATTGAATACGAAAGTCTTTAGATTATACATATTTAACAATTAATTGTTTCCTGGCTCCTTTCTGTACTGTACCTTTGATTCTTGGGAAATAAAAACTGATATAAACTTCAATTGTTTTCTGTCCACTACTCACTGGCCCTCCAGAGTGTCCACCACTGTGGAGACACGTCGATTCGACTTAGGGGACCCTCTTGAAGTCGATAGAACCACTTCACTCTTCCTTATATAAAGTTTTTAATTAATCAATTTCTATGCATTGAAAACCATGGATGCTACTTACTGTGGCAATCGAGATAGGTGGAAGTGATATTTTCGAAAATTCTCTATCAAACAATTTATCGACTGCACTTCTTTCTCAAGAACGGTTCATCGTAGAGGAGTATGCCAATAATCATCTCCTCTCTAGCTTTAGGGTCACCTGAGGTTAGCTTGCTTTCAATGATTATTAAGTACTCAGTTGGGGGTCTAAAAGCCTTTTTGGTTT
>JAEMON010000012.1:16888340-16901800 GCA_030264115.1 Lygus lineolaris
AAAAAAAAAAAAAAAAAATTGAAATTGGATCTTTAACTAAATTAATTAAAAGGTCAGAGAAGTACAGCGATTCTTATTCATGTTTCAATTACGCTCTCAGCAGAATTCAATAATACGAAAGTGAAAACACTCAATTTCGGGAACATGATTTGACTTGGAAACTCGATTGAAACGAATGTTAACCTTCGTCATACACGGCACTACATGGGAATTTCGTAACCATAACATGCACCAGCATAGCTGGGAATTGAACTCAGCTGTCACTTTGGTCTCGTGACGCCTATCTGTTAATTTCTTCTGGTCCTTTGTTGTTATTGTTATCTACTATTTTCAGACAGCCCCCCCTCCCAAAGTGCGCCCCCCAGGTTGAGAACTGCAGCTCTAAGGAGTCAAATTTTGTAAAATAAGAATCAAAAACTAGTTTTCGAGGTTTTTGGTGTGAATTACCATCCCAAACATAGGAAGGAACATAACATGATTCGGAATCAGCGCAAAATTTTCTATGAGAATCACCTACTAAATCGGTGAAAATTATTCTTCGAAAATTCGCTCATCAGCTGATGATGCATAAATGGAACTTTTTAATGAAGGATGGGAAATTCTGAATTTGAAATTCAAAATTTCTTCAGGTACGTTATTTGATAGGTAGTTGTGCAAAATCCAGGATTCCAGGATTTGTTAAGAAATTTAGGCTTGGACAGTATTCAAATACCTAAAATATTGTCACGAGGAAGTTCTGATAGAAGGATAGGTATGCCCTTCTCACTTGGAACCCGCTCAGTCAGATTGCAGAGGGAAGATTCTCTTGGTAAAACACGTAATTCTTGGTCGCCGAGCGTACGGTGCCGAACCATATCTAACGGCAGGGCAAGAGGGACTGTAATGGGATCCACGACGAGAAGGGGTGGTTGGTTGGTAAGTAAGCAATAATTCAACCCTCTACATGAGCAGTAACATCCAATTACTCCGCGGACTCCATTTACATCCGAACCCCCTTTACGCCCCATCGATTATTCCGCTTCCTTGAAGCTTCGGAAGCAGTCGATATGTTTCCTTCCTTTGGAACTCGAAAGATAGTCAACTTCAATGGAGAGATCGTGAAATTAATCAACTACCAACCATTAGTCGATGATATTTTGGGTGGTACGTCATTGATGATTTTGTTGGAGAAAAGTCGAATTTCAAAGTTTAGCTAAGTGCCTACGACTTATCAGAAATAACAGTACTACCTAACTATAGATCCCCCCAACTGAAGTAATGTGAACTAATTAAGTAAAAGTAAATTGTAAATAAAGTAAACCCTCGGAGTTTGAGCGAAATCGATCCATTAGGAACTGTATCGTAGTTTTAGGAAATTAACTTTTGCGCATATGCACACGCAACTAGTGGTCTGATGGCGGATACAATTCATAGGGGACCCTCTAGGTCTACCTCTCATAATCCCTGAAAATGTCACCGAAATTGGTCTAGTAGTTTCGGAGCTACGCCCATGACAACAAATTTTAAGTTTGCACCACCAATCGTGAAGAAATTCATAGGACATCATCTTGGAGTCAGCCCCCAACTACCCTCCAAAGTTGAGCGGAATAGGTCGATTATTAACTGAGATACCGGAGTTTCAGGAAATTCACGTTTGCGCATGCGCTCACGCTACTAATTCACCGATGGGGGACCATTACGGGGCTACCCTTCACGATCCCTGAAAATTGCATCAAATTCGGACCATAACTTCATATAGTTTTACCTGGGACAAGGAATTGACCACAGACCGACAAACAGACAAACATGACAAACAGAGACGGATCCAAAATTGTTCAGAACGCTCTGAAACGTGAAAAGCAAGTCGAAATTTTGATTTTGGAGGACATCAATTTTTTTCTTTTCCTTACACGAATACATCTTCTACAGCTCCCTACCTTCGGTAGTGAGGAAGCAATAGTGTTTCTGAGAATTCTCGAAAACTATCATCTACATTGTGATGTCCAACCAACTTGTCGGACATAATGAACACTCGTAAAGGAAAAAAACGTCCTGTTAATCATTATTCAATCGTAAAAACCAAGCCGCATTTCCTTCCTTTTCTAATATGGTACGTTCATCCCGCGAATGGGTTTTCTGTTATAATAAGTATGTAATGAGATAATAAAACTATGGTACTTCCCACCCCCTTGGCAAACTTGTCAATAGTTCAACACCCATAACGCCTAATAACACTTTGATAACCTAGTAAGTGTACGAGATGTTCCAAACATTTCTCCACAGGAAAACTCGCCGACAAAAATAAGATTCTTCTCTCTTATATTAAAACTTTACGGTTGTTAAAAAGCTGTGGAAAAAGTGGTTTGACGGATCTGTGAACTGCTCAACTTCCCTTGTCGCAGTTAACCGTGTTTGCCCCGGTTTGAAGGTTGAAGCTTTTGAGAGACTCAACTTTATTTCCGAGCCACAGGTAGGTACCCTGAAACCGGCTATATCGGGTTTTACGGTCAACATCCTTTTTGTGCCCTTAAAATGTTTACGTCCTGTCTTCTTACCCGGGGAAAGAAAGCAGTGATTGATGATGATATTTTCCTAGGAGGTGAGCTCAGCACTATGCAGGTACCAAGTCATCTCCATTTAGTACCTCTTAAATCTGATTAAAGTGCAGTTGGCTTGCATCTTGAGTTCAAATGTTAGTGAGGTTTGTGATTGAAGTTTATAATGAAGGTTTGAGTAGAAATAATTCTCCCTTAGCGTCAGCAAGGAGATATGGATATTCATTCGAAGCATTGGATTGGGTGTTCGGCATTCTTTCTATTATTCAATTCTGAAGAGCCGCCAACTATTGAAATCTCAAACTCCAGAAAGACAGAAAGATGTTAAATTTATGTTTTGAAATTTATTATTTTTTTAATTGATTTCGGGATTTGAAATCCAGTCATGCAGAATGAGTTGATGAGTGAATTTTCAAAAAATTCTCTTCAATCGATTTAGGAGGTTCTTATCGGAAATTGAGGGCTAATTCCGAATATACCAATATGTTACTATGTTTATGGTAATTTACACCAAAAACCTCAAAAATCACGTTTTTGGCCCTTAATTTTCAAAATCTCAAAATAGTACCTACTCCAAAAATTCTGGCCAACGAACGCATCCTTCTTTTTTTTCTCAATATTATTGACATTTTAAATTGTTTGGGATTTTTTTAAGGCGTACCTAGGTTGAGATATCGTCTGGAATCGTTACGAACAAATACAATATACATAAGAAAAATTTTAAACTTCAGGAACCTATTGAGAATTTTCAAAAATGTGCATCCTAACTGGAATCTTGAAGCCATTTCAATAGTTTCATTTTCTTCGAAAATTCGCTAAAGGAAGGAAAAATAAAAACAGAAAAAAGAAATAAAATTGGTAGGTAAATTATTGGGTGAGAAAAGTTTGACAAACTTCGACACCCCTCCGGTACCACCATAAAATGTGAAATTTGGCCTCTAGAATGATCCAATATTGCTTGCCAACGAGTTAATCCTTTCTTTGGACATTAGGTATTGACCATTTGGCTCCATTTTGGATGTTTAAGAGACCATTCTTGGACAGATGTAGTTCAGAGTGGGAAATACCACAGGTGAGGTGCTCTTACATCTACCACAGAACGAAAATTTTTAATTAAATTTTTTTTTTCAATTTTGATTTTTCTGTAATGTAATTGGTCAGGGTCCAGGACACTCATGGATTGGTCAGGACACTCATGTACACCGTCGGAGAACATTTCATAAATTAGCATTAATTCGCCTATACAAAGTTAGTAATATTATTTTGCATAAGATTGAGCATGCTCATTAGGGAGAATACAAAGTAAATTTGGTTTTGTGATTAACACATTACAGCGATGTTGTTTGTTCACTTCAAGGCGTGTAAGAATGTTCTCGGAAATCAAATTTGTTGACCTTTTGGAAACTAATTTCAAAGCAATAATGAGGTTTGTGGACCTAATTGTTCAATCAGGCAGAGCCAAGAGTCCGCCTGCAGGTTTAATGGATTCTAAATTGATTTCGGTTGTGAGGACAAAAGGCATTGTTGTGCCAACAAATTGCCAACCGTTTTAAGGAAGTAAACACGAAAATGTGGACAAATCAAACACGAAGTTTGAAGGTATGCTGCGTAGTGTACACTACACAGTGTGTAGTGTACACGGGCAGGTATTAACCAGGTAATTTCGTAGGTTAAACTCCATTGAGGGTATGTTGTACTATACCAGGTCCCCTGTCGTCTTGAGCACGGACGAACCCCTCCCTTCCCCTTTTCATCCATTCTCTCTAATTAATCGAATTAATTTCCCGGTCACGGACACCTTGCTAAGGTAATTAGTATTGATTAGGGGTACCTTGTCAATCACGGCCCCTCAGACCGTAAGTGGTTGAGGGCTGAGACCTTACCTCGGGAAACCCTAATTAGAATAGAAATTCACACCGCTAATCAATCGGTGTATGTGTTGACACAAGGCAATTAAATTTGAAACTCGTGGGCAAGTATAATACCTGTTGGTAGCAAGTAGCCACAGAGTCAACTGTCATGGGAACTGTCTACTTCTCCTATTTTAAACTGATTGTTTGCACTTAAAATCAACGTCCTTGAACCCACCTTCACCATCTTTAGAGATTTTCCTACAATATTTCACAGAGTGGTCCTCAACCGTACCCGAAGAGTTTGAGCCCTCATAGGAAATTCCACGCTGATCTCGAACGTACCACCTACCTATTTGAAGTTCCTGAATGGACCTCAACCATTTTTCCCGAAAAAAAAATTAAGTTTTTTAAAAGTGTTTTTGGGCAACAAACACCTAAAACCATAGGTAGGTAGAAGGTACCTATTCTAATAATCACACACCTCGAAATAATCGTTGTAGGAAATTAAATTCTGTGTCGAATGGGACCAACATCAGCTCTCTAGGTGTTTTCTATACATTCCTAAATGAATTCTAAAATTCAGTGAATTTCCACTCATTATTTCTCAAGGTCAAAAAATCAACTTAGGTATGCCCATATTTCGCCTTCTTGGAAAAGAAAGCACGAAATAACCAACACCAATCTGATTTTTCGACCTTTAGGAATAGAGGTAGTGGGTAGAAATGCACTAAAATTTTGAAATTCGATAACAAGTCAAAAATAATAATAAATAATTAAAAAAACACGCCTGGAGGAATGTGTTCAAGGGCAACGTTTATTTCGAGCTGTTTCTGTTCGGAGTATGGTTCTATGTGTTTAAAGAAGAAATTCGAAAAAATTATTTTGTTCAATTCAATTCAATAAGTCTTAATTTCATAAAATAATATATAACAATAAAATAAATAAAAACATGAATGGATGAAACCCAAATGGATGGAGAAAGCTCTGTGGCGCGTGTAGGAGTCTCGTACATTCAAATTAAATGGATAACTACTGGTTCTGTATAATAAAATTTAAAATAAATAAATAAGACATTTAATCCAACTTCTACAATAATATAATGCGGCAAATTAATTCAAAAATAAAATGATTAATCAAGTAAGTAAACAATCAAGAAAGTAAGTTGTTGTTATTTAATAAGTAGTCAGGATCAAAATAACGAGGTGTGTTCGTCATAAGAGTGATTCCTGTACCTAAGATTTCAATACAACAAGTACCATTGAGACCACCCTTCATTTATGTTGAAGGTACAATACATGAGTGAGGGTAATAAATATTTTTTTGAGCCTTTCGGAAATGGTATGATATGGTAAATACGGATGACTTTACCTGGTCTTTCTCGATAAATCCTATGAAAGCCGTCCTCTCGATTTCAATGGGTTGACCGGCTCTGTCGTACAGAGCTATCACGAAATGGAAGAAATTCGACTTCCTCAAATTCGAAGGCGGTTGTTTTTCGAAATGAGCTCGACCGACTCCCACACTGTAACATAATAACATAAGAATGAATGACAATTATTAAGAGTCTGACAACGTATATAAGGTAAGTGATGTTGAACCAAGAGTATGATTGAGCTGGTTCTAAACAGATCACATAAATATGGAGGGAGGATCTTCACCAGTTTCCTCTCCTGTAAAAACCCGAAGCTCGAGCTATTCGTATATCCTACACAATATTTTCGTGGAGATGAGGGCATAGACAATTATTTGCGAGAGCCCTCTGATTTTCATGAAACTTCTTGACTCGTTTTTGGATGAAAGAGGGAAAATGGGACAGAACCGATTTTCGCATATTTCAGTTGGTTTCTTCCCCAAAAATAAACATTAAGAACTGACGATTTGATTTTTTTAACACCAGCTTGATTGTAATATTTAAATCTTCTTCAGATCTCTCGCATCATGATTTCCGCAGACAATGAATCTCGCCTTTGCGATTGCTTTGAAATGTGTAATGAAATGTCTCACTACCTATGTTTCATAATGAGAGATTACTAGCTTGTGATGACTACCACAACTTATGTCAATATACTCGTCAATGAAACCAACACGGCACCACATTGAGACGTGGGAAGCAACCTAACTTCAACCTCGCTTCCTTCTACGTTCTTCTGCCAACGTGGTCTCGTCTTTCAGCTCAATTTATCTCCTTTTCCATTTACACAATAAATTAATAATTTTATCACCCTGTGTCCCTATGAAAGTAAATTTTCAAAAATTTGCATAATTTGAATTTTGAGGTCATTGCAATGGCTTCATTTTCTTCAAAAATTTGCTGAAAGGATTCGATTGGTGAATAAATAGTAACCAACAATAAGAGAAGAGCCAGCATTTACTTCTCCCCACAAAAAACCTCCCATATCTACAAAACCTCAAATAGGTAGCATCGAGGAAGTTTGGAAAGATCCTCAGCGTTTAAATTAGGTGGGCAACGTGTAATCTATTATATTGACACATTCAAAATGATCCGCAGGGCTGAAACAGGTTAGAAAGAGGTTGATGAATATTTGAAATGTCGGTCGGCTCGGAAGGCTTCCCGTAATTAGATCGAAATTAAGATGAAAACCGAGTTTCAAGTGGGATCGCTCTACCACCCTTTTGATTCGTCTGAGCGATAAGAACAGCTATACTCACCAACACGGTACACGCATACACACACAAGAACCACCGCGATAATCATCAACGTTGGAGTTTCAACTCAAACAGACAAAAAAAAAACAAAAAAAAAAAAACGAATGTGCATTCACGTGGGGCGAAGGGTCCGAGTTGACGTTTGCTACAATCTAAATGGAAAAAAGTCGTAATGGGAGAGACTGTCGGAAGCGACCGTGAATCATATTAGAAGCATCGTTCTAAACTCGAGGAATAAAAAAAAGTTTTTCAATCTAAACAGTACCGAGCTCTGTGGTCGAAATCGGCGAACTTTTCACTGTGACAAAATACCTCACGGTTTGGGTGGAGTTTTCCAGTTCGAGAAATCAATATCTACATAATACAGGGTGATTCAAAAAGAATACCACATCTTTGAAAATGGATAACTTGGCAATGAAGAACCAGAGAGAGCTGCGCTTTGCGTCGTGGTTTGAAGGACATTCTGAAGTTTTTTTTGGGTTGCTCAGAGATGTCGCTATGAGCAACCAAACAACTTTTTTTTATGAAGAAACACAGAAACAAAGTTTCTGGCGGGCAAACAAAGTGACCATAACATGACTGTGAGTCACTGATATTTACGATCGTGTTGCTGATTAATTTCTGGTTTATGGTCAGCAACTCGATAGCGAATCTCCACAAGTGATTCACAACCATGTTATGTTGATTTTTTTATCCGAGTTTTCGAGTTTTTTGTCATGATCAATTTGTTGCAAGCGTGGTCGTCATCTTTGCAACAAACAAAGAAATGAAGGTTACACGGGAGCGGGAGCTCGTAGCGACATCTCTGAGCAACCAAAAAAAACTTCAGAATGTCCTTCAAACCACGACACATAGCGTAGCGCTCTCCATTTCGTCATTGCCGAGTAATCCATGTATATTTACCTACCTACATTTTAATTTTGGTAATTTTAGTAATTTGTAGTGAGCTCTACAATACTAATGTTAATGACAATTTGGGTTCTAGCAAGCCTTTGTCATTTTGACTTTTTAAGGGTAGGTACTGATCACTCATTTCCAAATCTAATAATTATAATTATGTGAGAGAAATTATGCGTAGCAGGTCTTTTTGGAGGTTATTACTTTATAATGTAATACAATAAACTATTGGAAGTATTCAACTATTCAGTATGCGATGAGTCTAGAAACTATCCAGTCAAACCATTCAGTATTTATATACTTACAGTAAGCCCAGAAAATATTCAGTATCTAATTAGGTATTTGGTAGGTACACGGTGAGTCCAGAATCGATCCAGTATAACTATTCGATATTTAAACAGTAAGCCCAGAAACTTGTCACGGTGCCCGGTGACGACCTCACCGTTTAACACCCTCTTCCTCCATACTGGGAACAAAACCGAGTGATTGTGGCTGTACGATCCTTTTGCCTTCTATGATGTTTCCTACTTTTAACTTTTATTGTAGAGGGAATGCCTGGAAGTTCCCTTCTCCTCCGCGAGGGGAGCTGGCAGGCTTTCCTCTTCCAATAATTAATAACAGTCTTCTTCAGGCTATCACGTCATGAGTACATAAATATCAAAACCTTCTATCCTTTCTCCATTTTACCTACCTCGTGGTATTTCACATTTTCATTAATTCTCTTTTTCTCTTTGTGGATACTTACCTTAGCATCAAATTGATCTGGTAATTCCATTTATTTATATCTCACTTATATTGAGTTGAACAGAGTATTAGGTAGGTTTTCTATATTAGACTCTCATTCAATTATCATATTCTCTTTCTCCTTATTTTGACTTCTTGTTTATTCATATCCATTCACCTAAATGAGGGTACAATTAATGTTTTCTCATTTATTAAACTTTTGTTAAGCTCCAGACACTTGCAGAATATTTTACTGGGGTTATGGAAGCATCCCAATTTCGTTGTTTATCTAACAATTACCTACTAGTCGGGTTTTATTCCGAGAGGAAGATTGTGAGGGTACAGCTCATAATATTATGTGCAAATTTGTTCAATCAATGAATTGCGTCAGGCTCATCTTCAAGGAACTGAGAGCAGTGAGCTTACATCACAATTATTTAGTCTACAAAAAGAAAACTGCAGGCACTGGAAGAGTAAGGCTTCAGCACTAGGAGCTCTCAAAACCTCTCAAAAACGTCTTTCCGCAATATACCAGAAGAATACACTTGATATAAATTAATTAAATTACACTTGACGTAGATTCGAGTACGGATTGGTATCTACTAAAAATGAGCAGTCCTCATTCGTTCCATGGTAGCAGAGCATTAAGATCTACTTTACCTCTGTACCAGCATTCTTCCCACTTCCAAGACTCTTCAAAAATTCTGATCAACTGTCATAAACTATTCAGTATCCAACTAGGTATTTGATAGGTACACGGTGATTGCAGAATCTCTCCAGTATAACTATTCAGTATTTATACAGTAAGCCTAGAAACTATTTAGTGTCCCACTAGGTATTCAATAGGTTCACGCACTGTGAGCAAAGGAACTCTCCAGTATTATATTCAGATATTATATATTATATGAATATTATTTATTATTAAAATATTTTGTATGCAGATATTATAAACAGATATTAATCTATTTCTCCCCGGTAGATGCAGCTAAAACCTCTCGTCAAGCCTACTCTATCATTTCTCTAAATGTTCCTTCGCCTATGCTATCTGCTTCAATGGTCGTTATGAAGAAATCCGATCGTTTATTCGTATCGAAGATATCGAATGACAAAAATAATTTATGATGCAGAAGCATCTGGTGGGAACAACCGTGGAAGGCGATAATGTGAGCTCCTCTCGGACAGCCAGATGTGACATTTGAGGGCGTATGATTCTGGAGGGTTTGATTACTGCGGTTATCCATCCATAGTTTTTTCATCAGATGTGCCAAGACGTATCGTTCTGGTAGAATATTTGACTTCTTGGTATAGTGGGTTGCAATTTGTCACAGATTTCGATGGAGGGTGAAGTTGATTTGATCATACTCGTAGGCTCGTGTAATACAAGGAATTGAAAGTCGTGTCCTTGAGTCAAAGAAACAATGTCACAATCGAGATAGGTATAATATTAATAATCTTCCACAAAACCATCAAGCAGTGGAATTTCTCTCTTAGTGGAAGAAATGGTCGGCTGCTTGATTAGTTATTTGCAGGTAATTAGTCGGGGATCAGCTAGAAAAACCCTCACTTTACAAAGTGCTCTTAAGTGAGGGGTTTTCTGAAATAATTCCTTTCTCATCTGATCTTCTAAGCTTCTTTGATCGTAATACTAGAACAGCCATGACTCCACTAAAATACAGCGTGGAGTTACAACTTAACATCCAGTTGGCATGAGAACATTGAATGTCCTATAAGAAAGTCCTGAAACTGTCTCTAACAGTTGATTTTCGAAGCGGAACTTAGCCCAAAGTTGAAATTCTTCATTTCCATAGTTTGTTTTGGTGTGTATTTATTTTAGAATTGTTTTGGGTGAATTCAGTAAATTACTTACTAAATAAATCAATAGGATGTTTAGGAGTTATGAGGGTGGAGAAGCAAAGCTCAAATTTCTAACGGCCACTCAACTTTGAAGAACTCGAATTTCAAAGGAAACCTCATGAAATACAAAAGGAAACAGCTTTTTTGAGTCAAACCTGCCCAAAATCCAATTATCTCTTTTTGTGTGTCAGTGGGCAAATTATGAGTTAACCACTGGGTCTATATGTATCTATTTGTGCTTAGAGCTAAATAAATTTGTTGGTACACCATCTCACTCCTAATAATAAATTACCTTCCACGATCCTTATTTGAACCCTATTTGGTCAAAAGTTGGGCTAAAAGTTGAAATGTTGTTTTTTGGAAACAATGAAATTAGTTAAAAGTTGACTGTATCTCGAAAACTATTTGATCTACACCAACGCTTTGGTCGTGTTTATTTTCTGGCAAATTTAGTCCACTCAAAAAAAAAGTTAAGTGACTTTCTCTGAAGAAAGCTTTCATCAGTGGTTTTGAGGCAAAAACTGAAGTCCGAAAATGTGGCTGTTTTTCACAGATGTCTCAAAACGCACGAGGAAATTTTCTTGGATCGATTCAGATTCGGATTCAGCACCCCAAAAAACATACTGAAGGGTAATAAAACAGACTACTGGATTTTTCGCCACGAGTAAAACTACCATTTGCCTGTATTATGCTGCACTGTCGTTATTTTCCACCTTGAAAGGACATGGACACAAACATACGTCAACATGATAGACAAAAGTCTGTCAGTAGTGTTAGGTGTAGATACCTGCCAGTTTCCAGTGTCCATAAACCGACATTTTCAAAATTTTTTGTGTTTCAAAAAGAATTTTGTTTTTCACTTTTAGGTGTTGGATTTATTTCAGAATTCATCCAATTTCACGTAATTTGTCTGATTTTTTCCTCAATATTCTTCGTTCCATCTGGTGAGAATCAATCATTAGCAGCTCCATCATTATCAGTCCACTTGTTTCAAGTGGGTGGCGGTGGCTACAGATGCCCGAGAGTGACCGCATGTGGTTGTTTCGCTGTTTCACGTCAGTTGCAAGATAAACTACTAGAAACGGACAGATGTTTTGTAGGGGTTCTGATGGAAGTCTCCGATAACTTATTTGCCTTTCGAAAGAACGTCTCTCCTGACTGCGACATTTGCTCCACGGGATGTAAACCAGGGTTTGTTTTGAATATCCAATTTGTTTGAATACAACATAAAACTCCTAGAGCTGAACGATTACGATCAGTTAACATCGTACTATGAGGATCCAAACAGTGGGGCTTTTGTAGTTGGCATAGCTCACAGAGAGTACTTGAAGAAATGTTGGGATGAATATGAGCACAATGCTGGAAGGTCAAAAATTATGCTCCTAGCTGGGATTGATCAAACATCCATTTTTGGAGTCGAGTTGTCAGCAATGGCATTGAATTATTATTTAAAAGATTTATTTATTCGAACATTATTTTATATGTAGTACCTTAATATGAATTTTAAATAATACGCTGCTACCAAGAAAGCTTAAATTTCAGATAGCGAAAACAGAGAGTGAACGTTCACGATGTTGGATGAGCTCTGAACTTTATTTTACTTGTTTCGGTGGTGATTAGATTCCTGATGGTGGCCATGTTGTTGTTCACAGTACAATTTTACTACCTATGTTAAACATAATATTACATGTAAAAAATGTAAATATGTGTAAATGTGTAGAATGTTTGTCTCAAGATACTGAGTTAGATGGTAACTCGATTCTGAACGTCATAATTCTGTAACAAACCACAACTGATGCATCAGAGGAAACATCTCTTTATTAGTCCCAGGTGAAACGAAACTTGAATTACATTGGCTGGAAAAAGTGAAGGCGATGTGGTGGAACAGCAATACCAGGTTGCAGATAAGGGACTCAGTGATGAAGGTAGAATGAAAAAGAGATGAAATATGTTGGACGCTCATTAATTTATATATTCATAAGCCCTACCACTTGCGATTTGTAATATTTTCAAGTAATTCCTCCTGTTTCAGATTCAGAATCCGTTTGGTAGGTCAAAATTGAATCATGATGATGAATTCAGTCGGATTACTAGCAAAAGCAATAGCTTGGTCCCCTCCCCAGTTTTTGATATACCTTCCTCACTGTTTAGTACTCTGTTTCCGCCACCTGATTCGTCATCCCTTCACACCCTTCCACTTTTAAACCAATATAATTCAAATTTTCTTTCGCCTGGAACTAAGCTGTGTTAACTCTGTATTTCCAGTTCATTCTTGTTTGTAGGCACTCAGGAAGTAGTAGCACTTGATTTGTTTTCATTTTTAACATCGTAGGTAAATCTTTATCTTCGTGGAAATAAGTACAAGAAGAAGTAGAAAGACGGAAGAGAGGTGCAGGTCAGCGTTAAGGCGAGGAAGGGTCGAATTGAACCCAGAGATGTGTCCTCCGGTTCATTTACATTTAATTGCCCTAACAACAACGACAGCCAAGCTCTGACTCAAGTTCACAGTCGATGAGCTGCGAGTGCGTTATATGATAATATGTTGGAGAGAAAAAGTGTAACCTAGTCCCAATACAAGCATTAGGCCTGTTAGAATCATACTCACCATAGTATCGAGTATCGAGTTATGCCACTTTCGCAGAAAAGCCACGATTAGCATCAATTCCGTCATATCACCGTTGCATCATATCCGTGTTATTTTGACACAGATATTTATGTCTTTTAGCTTGGGATTTTCGATAAAATTGCACTGATAAAAATGCTGTACATCGGGGACAACGGGCCCCCTCACGGATGGACGCCCATCCTGGGTGAACTCGTAGGCAAATACCAATCCGTGACCTTCCGTGACCAATCCGTGACCTTCCGTGGTGAATCCAAGCGCCCCTTTTTACGGATAGAGTTCACGGAAAACCCCCTATATTTTGCTTCC
>JAEMON010000012.1:16936891-16953061 GCA_030264115.1 Lygus lineolaris
TACTGCATGGGGATCTCAATATGGCCGCCGTATTGAATGGGATAACAGATGAAGAACACGAAGTTGCCTAAACCTGACGTTGGAAACAATTTATTTCAAATTAGGTGATTTTTTTGGACATAATATTAAGAAACTGGATTCCCTAATATTTCCTTTTTTCTCAATAACCTTTTCACAATCAAGGAGGTACTCACAAAACATAAAATCCTATCTAAGGAGAATAATAGTATCATTATCTATTATTTTGGAATGAGAAGTATGGGCATCTTTTCACCCATAATTTGCAAATCTGGCACCACATTTTCTTTCGGAGTGATACGTCAGCTTGTGAACAGGAAGTTCAAACACCTCCATAACCACCTGAAAGTGGTAAGGTGCTCTAAATTCATTCAGTAGACGAAGGGGAAACGGCTGAAAATAAAAATAAATTGTTAATGTCAAAGGCAAAAAGGAGGTGAAGGCGAAGTGATGCTTGAGGTTATAAAAGAGGTCTGAAGGCGCCCGTAATAGGAAAGTGGTGTCGGTCGTGGAAGTGGCCCCAAGAGAACACTTGGTTTTCCGCGTGCGAGTCGTCTTATACCGGAAAAACGTGGCGTCAGTCTTCGAATTACACTTTACGTCACGCTCCAAATAACAAATGTAATTCTTCGTGGTGGGGAGAGATAAATATAATAGTAAATAATGTAAAAGTCCAGAAACTCCTATCTTCAGAGCGAATTTAGAGCAAATTATTAGTTATCCCTCCCGGCCCCTTTCACTTCTCTCAGCTAATAGCATTCAAGTTCCCCTCCAACCCTTTCACTTTGCCTGCACGTTATGGGGTAGTCCTCCCAGCCCCTTCACTTTTCTCGACCAATGGGATTGAAGTTACCTTTCTCCTGTGACTATAATATATATGAGCTGTGCACTTTCTGAGGTACCTTCTGTTCTTATTTGTTACTGATGATGGCTTAACCGTCGACATCGATTTAACTTTGTAACCCATTATTTTCGTAGAAATTGACAACGTTTTTCATTAACTCAGTTTTCTTCTTATTGAAATGAGTTTCCACAACTTCGTACGAGTGATTCAGTTCGTGTAGTTCTTCTATCTAACAACGCCGATCAGTCAGTGTAGCTTTATAACATTTAGGACGTACACAAAACAAAGCTTCACATCAACCAAGTATGAGGGCTGTGCGTGTGCATAACCTGGTGGAATAAACCGGTTTCCCGCGGGGTCAGTCAACCTAAGCGATCAGAGACGTGCCTGGTTAGTACTTGGATGGGTGACCGCCTGAAGGTTGGTATTACGCATCACCTCATATCAGTTGTTATTTGACCCCGATTGGCCATTCAAGGGGGTGAGGAAATCAGTAGCAAAGAGCGAAATCATCAAAATAAAATTCCGATCCCTTTGGAGGACAACTGCTGATGACGTCTTTGACCCCGCACAATCACAAAATTACGATTTTTGTCCACTAAATTATTTTTTGATGGGAGGGACATTTTTATAGAAATTTTGGCGCTGATTCCTAATATATTCCGTATGTTCCTGAACCTAAAATAGCCATTTAGATGCCTAACAATAAAAACAAACTCGGAAAATCACGTTTCCGGAACCTCCAAAAATTGTTTTAGGTAGTTTGAAAGAGAATTTGAAGAATATCAAATTTATTTAGCGTCGAATGTCAAGACTTTTGATGGGTCAGTCATTATTACCGTAGCCATGATTTTTGGTGATATTCCAAAGTTTTCTTAGTTCTTTGTGTGTGACTTTTACGGGGAAACGTTATTATTTTCAGAAAACCTCGAAAAACACCAAAAATAGTGGCTACCATAATTTTCTCTGCACAGTTCCACTGGTCGAAAAAAATTAATTCCCTAGTTTTTTCTTTAAGATTACACTGCTGAATAGCTAATGTTTAGGTTTTTGAATTTTATGGTGTATTCGGAATCAGCGCGAAATTTCGTAAAAGCACAGCCCATTTAATGATTTAGTTCGCAATAATCGTATGATTCAGCCAGAAATGGTTGTTTGCATTATTTAAAAAAAAAAGAAAAAAATCATGGGAATTTTACCAATCAGCAAGATACCTAATGGTAGGTACTTATGTCGAGGTAGCGTGGAAATGTTGACCAGGTCCTGGTCCGACACACCCGATCAGTCCCCAACTACCTCTTTATTCAAGTTAGAATGCGATATACTTCATACTCTGCGCCGAACAAAATTAGTGGTTGAAAAACCGATAACATCAGCTTTTCGAGTAAATGAGGGCACTTTGCAACAAAATGGAAAAAGGTAGGCTATTTTGGGATTTGAAGGATAATTCCATAATTCTGCAAGAAAAACCTTCAAAATCTCCTAATAAATACAAGGGTTAGATAGCGAAGCACTGCAGGTCTGGTTCCTCAAGGGAATTCGAGCGACACAGCTTCTACCCAACCGTGCCAAAACTCTCTCCTCCCACCTCCTAATGAGCCGTCATTATCTTAATGCGAAATTTATCAACCTCACCAAGGCTCAGACTCATTACTTAGCTCTGAATAATTTACTGCGATCGAGAAAAGGGACCTTTCCGCTCTCGGCTCCCTACGCTCTAAAACTACTTGATTTATACGTAGAACCAAGGCGATTTACGTGCAAGCGTTTTTATCTCGACCCCCTGAGCTAGCTTGGAAGCAGCAGAACTCCTATGGCTACTCTGCAGGCGATTATCACGATATTTAACGTTGATTATATCTAATAAGTAGAGTATATTATATAATACTAGCTGGCCCGGCAAACGTTGTGTTGCCATAATATAAATGATCTCTAGCCGGTTACTTCTAGACGGCCGGATTTCTAGACGGTTGGTTGTCCAGATCCCAAACGCTCGCTTCGCTCGCGTGACAGTGGGACAGAGCCCTTATTAAAAAATAAGGGTTGATCGTAGAAGGGTGAAAATTGAGGATTGTATGTATTTTTGTATGTTGTATCATAAAAAAATAGAAATTAAAAATTTTGTCTAAAAAATAAAAAAAAAATTTAGGGGTGGACTACCCCTAACATTTAGGGGGATGAAAAATAGATGTTGGCCGATTCTCATAGATACCGGATAAGCACAAAAAATTTCATCAAAATCGGTCAAGCCGTTTCGGAGGAGTAAGGGCACGAAAACTGTGACACGAGAATTTCATATATTAGATTACAGTATATTATACGCTCTATATTATACGCTAAGAATACCCTACCCTTGCACAGGGTTTCCCAACAAAACAATTTCCCTGGAAAAACCGCTATAATGTCAAGGACCCCCCTGTGTACGGGGTATCTCAGGTAATGACCCCCCTCCCCTCCATTCCTCTTTCCACATTGTTAGAAAGTCATTTAGAAAAAAAATCAAATCGTAACCCTCTTCATTTTTCTGTAGAATTAAAAGATTATGTTGTCGCGCTACGGCACGTTTGGCCCACTAACTTAGTTTTCCCTCATAGGAACCCCAATGTTTGATTAATAATTCGGATTCTATGCAAAATTTCATGAACAAAAATGGACCACTCTCTTGAAATTTTGAGTGCTCAAAAACGTGCGGAAATACGCTCCAAATGTTCCCTAAAAGCATGAAATCGAGTTCTTTGGGTGTCGTAAACTATTAAATCTCACAAGTACATTATTTTAATATATTTTTTCAGGCTTAACAACTTGGTGATATCAATCTTTTGATCTATAAAAAAAATTGAGCATCCCAGAAATTTCATAAAATTTGACACTTTGAGGCTTGAATCGAAAAATCGACATCATCACGTTATTTAGCATTGAAAACGCATTAAAATTATGTACCTACCATAGTTGATAACTACTTTACCTACTTCACTTACTTTTCTTTTATAGTTTACATCACCCAGAAAACTCAATTTCTTGCTTTTAGTGCACATTTGGAACGTATTTGCTCTCGTTTTTTGTGCACTCAAACTTCCGAGTGAGGGGTAGAATCCAAATCTGTGATAAAAATGGGGATTTCCATTTGAAAAAAACAAAGTTATTTTGCACCATAGCACACCACTATGGTGCGTGAAAAGACGATATTAAATTTGATAGACATAAATATGCAAGGGGAGTTGAATTATGAGAGTAGGTAGGTATGTATTTGAATTATTAAATAATTGAATTTTGCTGAAACTATTACTATGCTTACTGTAACTGGAAGTAAAATTCCTTACTAAACATTTTTCGATGACAGCACGCGGACCACCTGTCGGGAACCGATGCCCTAGCAGTTTCGAAGGAGACATACGCAAATGCTTATTGACATACTGATGGAATGATAAATTATCTATCAGCTACCGAATGTACCAAACCAGTTCTGATTGATTCCGGATGAATGTAGTTTGTATTCCAAAGCCTGATAAATCTTATCAAAATATTCTAAAATGAAGATGGGAAAACGCACAAAACAAACTCACATTGATCCCAAAAATAGAGATCATAATATGAGTAATCATAAATATGCAGGAAATCCATTAAGGCCCGCCGCAAATTGAACCCAGCACACGCACAGCCCACTCCCAACCCACGACCATGGGCTG
The DNA here is from genome assembly GCA_030264115.1 of Lygus lineolaris. Lineage (NCBI taxonomy): Eukaryota > Metazoa > Arthropoda > Insecta > Hemiptera > Miridae > Lygus > Lygus lineolaris. The sequence goes on from JAEMON010000012.1 coordinate 16,941,440, forward strand.
GGCCGGGTACCGCATATTGAACCCAGCCCACGGCTATCCCATGCAGATTTCTAGTACCACGCCGATGGAACTTCTCCTGGATTTGGATTGAGAGTCAGAGACTTAGGAAGTGATTCCCATGTATTCGTCGATTAAAAGAAAAAAAGTCAAGGAAAATTCTTATTTAGGTAGGAGAAGCATGTTTGGAGAGTTCAGTGTGTATTCGGAAGTTCCTGACAATGTTTTCGAGGATAGTTTTTGGCTTACCCGGGAGCAGTTTGAAAAAGTACATGGGCTAATAAAAAGTGACATCACTGGAAGGGGAAACCAAATTGGAAAAACCAATCAACTGCGAGGAAAAGTTAGCTGTAAGCCTACACTCGCGCCAACATAAGAAATAAAGAAACCGAAGGAAGACAAAATTTAACAAAAATAACGAAAAATATTCTTGGTTTATGATCGTTCCATCCAATGAGTCGGTTTGCATCGACCATCATGCGCCGATTCTGTTGATCCAAAATCTATGACATCACTAGTGGACCACCCAATGCTGCTTCGCAATATCTGAAAATGTCATCGAAGTTGGATGAAACTGCAGAAGTTATGCTTGCAACAGAAATCATGGGCGCATACACATCGACAAACATAATAAACCAAATTTCTTTGGAAAGGTGAACAGTATGACGTAAAATGTAGATGATGTAAATGATGTAGGTAGCGGAAGCATTGTTTTCACTTTTGGGATGTGAAAACTTTTTACCTCCAAATTCAAAATTTCAACTCGCGTTTTACGTTTTAGACCTTCCTGAACAATTTTGGTTTCGTGTCTGTCTGTCTGTCTGTCCGGGAATCCTTGCCACACGCATGACTTCCACAATTTCCGGGTTAGGCCCTAGATGGTCCCCTAGGAAATTCATCACCAGCCGATCAATGGTAGGCTCTGCGCATGCGTAAACGTGAAATCCTCGAATCATCAATTTCTCGCGACCTAATGGTCCGATTTCGCTCAAATTTGGAGGGTAGTTGAAGATCGAAGGTTTGATGGTACCCTACTAGTTTCATCAAGATGGGGTCAGCGGTATCGACTGCGCATGTGCAAACATGAGATCCTTGAAACATCAATTTCTCGCGACCTAATGGTCCGATTCCGCGCAAATTTTTAGGAAAGTTGAGGATCGGAGATTCAATTATGCCTTATGGGTTTACATCAAGATCGGATCAGTGGTGCTCATTGCGCATGCGCAAACGTGAAGCTCTCATAACTTCGACAATTTGCATCCGATTTTGATGGAATTTTCAGGGATTATGGCACACCCAACTTGGCAGACGTTTTTTTTTTCTTCTCGCCAAGGTGATAAGAAAGCTCCTGACCTATGATGGACTGGGAAGCATGTATTAGTGATTGAGGCATCATGTAGTTGGTAGGCCATTGAAAGGTAAACTTCCTCGTATTACCATTTGTCAGCCGTAGATGACAGCGAAGAGCCACCGAATGACCGCAGTCACCACAGACCCATTAGGCAGGGTCGGTCAAGGGGCACTTCTTGGACCCATCACCCCTCGTCATCGTCGAGGTGAGGAGAGTGGTCATCGAGGCCATCGTATATAACTTTGCCATCCATCTCTCACCGCGTAACTCGACAAAGTATTGCTGGTCAAACTGACGTCTCCAAAAAGGAGTTTGCCTGCCTCAACACCTTTTCCCTCACAATGTACCAACGACTTGTGTTTTCTAGGAAGCGCCCCCCGGTCGGGTTTTCGAATGATTTCTGGTCACGGTAAATGTGATAACGACTTTTGAAAACCAAGTTTGACAGAACAACTCGGTATGGAACTGTTGACTGAGTTTCCCACAAGTTGTCTCTGTTGCTCTGTGGTTTCTCAAGACTCTGGGGTAAAAGCCGCTTGTATTGATGATGAACTACCTACTGTTCTACTGACATGGCTTTTTCAGTGGTAAAAATACCTTCAAGTACAATTCAAAATCATATTCAATTAGATCTGATGGATGTCTAGCTAGGTATAACTTAAACGCCTCACCTAAAATTTTCGATTTTCTTACGCAATCCTAATATTTTTGACCCGCTCTTTTCAACGGTGAAATTGGAATTCGATCTTCAGAGGGTTGAAATTGGAAAAACGTCTAAAAAGTTGGGTGGCTAGTATAGCTTCCTCACTTTTGTAACATGGACGCATAGAATCAGTTAGTGAACGTTTCAGCGAAATGAGTAGAATAGTTCCGGAGTTATGCCTATGAAGATAAATTTAAATTTTGCGCAAGCGCAGTCACCGGGCTAACCCGCACTATCCCTGAAATTTCATCAAATTCGGACCATAACTTCATATAGTTTTGCCTGAGACAAGTAATTGACTACAGATCGACAGACAGAAGGACACGAATCCAAAATTGTTCAGAAAGCTGTGAAACGTGAAAAACAAGTGGAAATTTTGATTTTGGAGAACAGAAATGTTTTAATTCCATTCACGGATATGCTTCCCACATTTGGTAGTGGGGAAGCAAAAAAGTGGTCTGTTTGGAGCAAACCCGCCTCACCTGCGTGTTTCATGATTTAAAAAAAAAACATCAGATCTGCATTTATAACTCCTCTCTCAGCCTGCTCATAGTCTAATTTTGATACAAGAACGTTATCCGAGGGTCGACAAATCAAGCTGAGGTTTTTCTTCCTAAACCGACGGCTTCAAATCCAGGGTGATCCAGGGCGACAGGATAGCTGAGGAATTTTACCTGAAAGAAGCGAAAAAGAGGTCCGCGATGACTCAGTTGTCAATTATCGATGGACTAATCGAGTTTTTCTTTATTTTTTATTACAATAAATTCCATCGATTAACGTTTGGTCGTAACAATGATCAGGAGTAAACTCATAGCGAAGTTCATCAGGAAAACATTGAAGCTGATTTCTGAAAATAGTATATTTTGAGGTGAGGCATTCTTCCTTTTAAATGGCGGTGTTAGGTGTCGATATCGAAACTTCGGTGATTCTCACATTATTTGTAAAATAAATTCATCTTATTGTCATGCTGTATGATTTTTTTTTTTTTTTTTTTTACTTACAGAGGTAATAGAAGTGGATAATCACAACGACTTTGTCCTTTCACATCATCCACCATTACATCTTATTGAAGGCTTGTGTGAAGAACCCCATACAAGTACTTACAGGTCTCTGTAGTAAAAAGGATACTGAAACCTCAGGAATGGAGATGACTAGTTATTTTTAATGCGCCATGATTTACGAGGTCAACCCCAAGCGAGAGAACGAGGTCCATATTACTAATGGCCAAGTTGGTCCCGACACACGCCCTCAACCCCTGGTAAGTTTGTTCGGAGGGTCTTTACGGCTATTTTGCGTGGACTACGTGGTAAATGCCACGCTTAATTGTAAGATATAAGGCAAACTTCGAGTCACATTAGGCTCTCAACAGGAGGGTCAGGGACACGATCTCCCTTGCCCCCTCCAAAATGCTATAATAAGACAACCACGTACAATTTTATCTCATTTGTGAGAAACGCAAGAAATATTTTTTTTAAGGTTTCGGATGATGAATCTGGTCTATTTTCGGGTATGAATTTCTTATTGTATTCGCCCATTTCTCTTCGTCCTCTCTTGTGTGGTCTTTTTTCTCCCAGCATGGGACCAAAGGGCTGCTTTAGGGTGAATCTTCAGAAACCGAGCCTCATTATTATGCTCTCATTGCTCTTAGACCTAAAGCACTGCCATCAGAAGTGATAGTATACACTGGGGCACTGTCGTTGGTCCAGAATAAAGCCGTGATGTTTGAATTGGCTCACATCAGCCTCGGTTATCGATTATTATGGAAACTTGACAACTATTTTTACTGACTGCGGTGTTGATTGCTTCCTACTTACTATGTGATCAAAATGGTTATTTTTACCCTGTCCCATACTATACTTAATAGCAACACCCACTGCCTCATATACTTCTTTAACAGCATTCGCACCCAATTTACCCCCTCCTCCATATTTCAAGTTTATTTCACGTTCTTAGCCTCACCTTATGATTCCCCAGAGCCGCCCCTGATTAGACAAACATTCTAGCTCTGCAGGTCCACAATCTTCAGATATAACTTTGATGAAAGTATGTAGTAACATTAACCAACTCGTCAAATATTGGAAATCGGGTCAAAACTGAAACAACCCCTGCCGAGGTTTCGAGACATTTATTTATATCGTCGGGGCCTGAAACAATGACGATAAGTCTTAGGCAATAACACAATACAACTAACAAAGTTGGAACTTTTACCAGTACTTCTGGATTATGGGGGCTTTTCTTAGTAAGACTTGAGTGTTGGGTAGTTTGATAAGTTTTTCATTATATTATTATAATATTATTAGATTATATCTTGAGTGTTGGGTAGTTTAATAAGTTTTCCATAAAATACTAACTAGCTGGGCCCCGTGTTATGCACGGGAGTAAACTTATAGCTGTGCTTCTTATCCTGTCCTATAATTTTAAAATACCTGTATTATATTTAGGTATAAGGGAGTTGGATGATTTAGAAGTATCTGAAGTAGCCTATGTCCATCTCGATACCGCCAGGAATCCAACGCGAAAAACCCCTAGCGAATCCGTTCAGTAATGGACTCGGAAAATAGTCACAAACAAACAAACAAACAACACTCAAACTCACAAACCAACGAGGGACATTTTTATTAGTGATGATTATATGTAGTAGCATCAGTAGAAGATATGAAATGGATTGAATTTATGCATGTGAGTAAATGTTCCAACTTTGGGTGTATTACGATGTCGCCTGTTATCGTCATTGTTTAGTCTCTGATGATCGAAATAAATTTTTTGAAAGTTTGGCAGTAGCAGCGTTGTTTCTGTTCCGATCCCATTCTCGATAAATGACTTGTCATCTATACATACAGGGTGTCTCTTAAGTGGTGGATCACCCTTTCTATTTCCGTTGTTTCGAGGTGTAGAAAAAAAATTCAAATGGTAACCCACCTTAATTTTTTACTAGAAATTCAACCATCACATTTTCGCGCGCCTCGCGTGCGCGTAAATGCGCGTAGCGCATTGACTTCGTTTTTTTCAAAGGGAACCCCCATTTTTCATTCAAGATTTCGAAATTAGCCCTCACTCGAAAATTTGAGTGCGCAAAAACGCTCTAAATATGCCCTAAAAACAAGAAATTGAGTTTTTTAGGTGTTGTGAACTGACAAGTATGATAGATGATTTGAATGTTTTTTTTTTTTTTTTCACGCTGAATAACGTGGTAATGTTGATTTGTTGATTCAAGCCTTGAAATGTCAAATTTTCATGAAAAACAAAATTACATTTTGGATTGCTCAATTTTTTCTACAAATCAAAAAATCAACATCACCACGTTATTCAGCGTAAAAAAAAAAACATTCAAATCATGTAGGTATCATACTTGTCGGTTTACTACACCTAAAAACTCAATTTCTTGTTTTTATGGCATATTTAGAGCGTCATTGCGCACTCAAATTTTCGAGTGAGGGCTAATTTTTTCATGGAATTTTGCGTAGAATCTGTTGTAGGTTGCGTCTATCAACTATCACATTAGTTCTGATTGTTCTCGAATGAACGCTACTGTCGCCTTATGCGACCTTTTTAATTAATCAGCTGATGCTCCCGCCACCTCCTACCTACACAGATCCCGATCCCTCTCTCGCCGCACTCTAGTCCAAGACCCCGTCTAATTAACAAACGATCTTTAATAAAAATTATAATACCAGTTTAAAAAGTGCCGTATTCAATTTACTCATTCCTGACCACCAGATAGAACAGAATCCAAATCTGGAATAAAAAATGGGGGTTCTCATTTGAAAAAACGAAGTTAATGTGCGTTACGCGCACTTACGCGCGTGCGAGGCGAACGAAAATGTGATGGTTGAATTCCTTGTGAAAAATTAAGGGGGGTTATCATTTGAAGTTTTTTCCTACCCCTCGAAACAACGGAAATAGAAAGGGTGATCCACCACTTAAGAGACACCCTGTATACAGTGGGTCGATCAGTACCTACATCCTTAATCCTTATGAAAATCTGGTGAATAGCGTTTTCCTGCTCAGAGTGATCCGTATCGAAGACAATTAGTCACAAGTTATAAAAGCGTGTCAGCACAATTCACAGCGCCTCTGCAAACAAGGGGACACGATGCGGCGTTCGCTTCTCATAACGTCAGTATAACGACCTAATTCCGTAGCGGAATCAACAAAAACCTTCGAAACCAGAGGGCGCCCCCACGTTCTCGAAAACCGATCGTTTCCTACCCCCAATTCCAACTGTTAGTAGTTCACCCCCGCTTCGCTCACTCGCCGACTCGAGGTAAATTGGAACGTTCTAATGAGGGGCATATCCGTGAAAACGGGAGAAAACACCCCAGAGGGGCTTAACGACTGTTGATTCGAGCCTTGGGAACGATCTCGTTATCGATACTCTCGCATCTACGTGGGTTATTTTGGATTGCTGCCTTATTAACGGAGATCTCGTTACTTGAATGGCCACACACGATCTACAGTAAGCACGCGAATTGAAGCATTGAAACATCAAACGTATTGATCCATGTATTACGGAATATAAAATTGCTATAGCATAATTTTCCGTGCCATAGTATGGCTAGTTGTAGAAACTCCTCCTTGCTCTCAAAAATTTACCTGGTGAAACAAATATGGTAAGAAACCTGATGTTTAGTGACGGACGTATTCATTCATGTTGTGTCGGTCGCAATGGTCCTTTGATTATAGATAATGGGAAGGAATGTCAACGCTCTCATGATTGATTCCCGTTGGTTCTATTTAATTCCAGAGACTCAGGTGGTTCCATTGAACATGGGAAATGGGCCCGTTAGAGGTTCAAGGTGATACTGGAGGCGTGTTAAACAGCTATTTTTTTCAGCCAATAACTCACCAATTTTATTTCTGTTTTCGTAATCCTTCTTCTCTTTCAAATCCAGAGGGGAATTCACTACCCAAATTTCAAATTTTGTACACAGTAAATGTAAAAATTAATCTAAAATTTGGAATTTCAAATTTTAGTGGTTGGCAGCAGATCGTCGGAATCGAATAATACAAAAAAATACTGAAAACCGATTTAAAATTGATCGATTATTAACAGGGAATGCTGAAATGGTTAGGGGAATGGAAGATTAGCCGAAAATTAGACATTTTGGACAGAAAAAAATAGGAAAAACAACAGGTTTATATTATATGAAAAATGGCGTTTTGCATAAAACTGCCAGAAACTAATGCTACGTATCCTTTCGTAGAAAAAAAACAAAAACATCAAAATCCGTGTCACTATTCGAGCCTGAAACTGACACAATCATACTTCACAATAAATTAATCACCAATAATAAAGAATCTTCCCGTGGAATTTAGTCTTTTCCAAACAAATTAACTTGTTTCCCAGTCAAATTGTATTTATTTTGTTTCCAAATTCAATTTTTCTCATTCAATTTTAGTTTTTCCCCAATTAGGTCAACTTCGTTTTCCCCAATCAAATTCAAGATAGGTACCATAATAAGGGCTGCTAAACATTTTAAATTAGATTGAAAAAAAAGAGAAATAAATATGACTAGAATGCTGTAGTAAGAGATGTGGCATGTGTACCAATAGTATTTAATTGCGATGATATAAACAACTGAAATTTATTACCTAATAGTAGGTATAAAACTTGGAGCATTCCATTAAAATTGAATTTAAATTCCCCTGGCGGAGTTTCAGCTAGTTTTTGCACTGGTTGACTCAATTACAATCCTTTTATCCTTTGGATTCTGTGAGTAAAGTAGAATGATGGACCCTTTCCATGGTCACGGTCAATAAAATTGCTGCTCGGGACAGAAGGTTGGGGAGAAAAGGCGACTGCTGTGTGCACATCTGCCCGTGTTGATATGCGACAAGCCTCATTTGGTTCCTCTTATCTAACAGGGGAACCCGCAATCTGTTTGGTCTGTCTGGATATCGAATTGCCCGCTTTGTAGTTCTACTGAGCAACATCACCCATCACCACAAAAGTTCTACACAATGTAAATAACTTCTCACATTGGTGCAAAATGGTGTTCTCCTTGCCAAAACTATGGTAAATATACCTCAAGTTCCCAGTACCAGTAACCTAAAATAGCAAATTAGATCTCAAAATCCCGAAAGGCTGGAAAAATTACATTTTGGTCATTGGAACAGCTCAAAATTGTTTTTGCATAGTAGAAAAGTTGAAGACCTCAGAATTATACGTCGAATGACACCAACGCCAGCTCACCAACACGGTAATCATGATTTTCTGTAATTCTTCAGTTTTAATTTTTCAGGCGTGAATACGTGAAAAGTAAAGAAAAGAAAGAATGATTCTTAAAATTCACCGCAAATCATGGCTACGGTGTTGAGCTAGCGTTGGTCTCAAATTCGTCATTATGAAACAGAGCGTTTCCAGGGACCGAAAAACGTGGATTTTCTATAAGAATCGTCCTAATCGTAGTTTTGGCCACAAAAAAACCCATATTGAACCCTTGCACTTCAGGACAGATGTTGCTTTTTGTAGGTAGCTCTACGCCTCTCAAATTCTACAGACGGTGTAAAAATACAGATCTCCGTGTGTGAGCTCCAGAGCTCACTAAGGTAGTGGCGAGTCCTTCTGATAACTTCCTTCTGTCTTACTTCAAAATCAAAAAAGTTCCTTTCATGCACCATGAGTTGAGGAGCGAATTTTCAAAGAATCATTGAACCGATTTGGTGGGTGATTCGCATACTAACTTTCACGCTCATTCCAAATAAACCATAATTATGTTCCTATGTTTAAGACGGTAACTTACACAAAAAAAAAACTAAAAAGCGTTTTTTAAGCGATTTTTTATTCAAAATTTTCAAAATTCGACCCCTTGGAGTACTTCAAAAATTCTGGACAACGGATTCTTCCTTTCTTTTGATATTATTGACATTTTGAACTTTTAGCGAATTTTCGAAGAAAATGAAGCTATTGCAATGGCTTCAAAATGTTTGTAATGAAAATTTTCGAAATTTTTTTTCATGGAAATTCGTTTCAGACCATTCTAAAATGATTCCTGAAATTTAACCTTTTTTTATATGTATATATATATGTCACTCCAGACGATATCTGCCCGTGGAATCGAGATAAAAAAATCCAAAAAAATTCTAAAATGTCAATAATATCAAAAGAAAGGATGAGTTCGTTGGCCAGAATTTTTGGAGTACTCCAAGGGGTCAAATTTTGAAAATTATAGTCAAAAATCGCCAAAAAACGTGTTTTTTGAGGTTTTTGGTGTAAATTACCATCTTAAACATAGGAACATTATGGTATATTCGGAATCAGCGTGAAATTTCCTATAAGAAACACCCACCAAATCGGTTAAAATTATTCTTTGAAAATTCGCTCACCAACTCATGCTGCATGAATGGAACTTTTTTTTGGAGTTTTAGCTCGGTTCCAGGGTTAGATATTGTCTGGAGTGGCACACAAACCTATATATAAATATAATACATATTTTCTCCGAAAATTCGCTAATAATATTAATTTGGGACGTAGGCATACCAAATTACCGAATTACCTGAACAAATTTGTTACGATAGGTATCTGGGGGTCTGTTCAGGGGTCAGCGCGTGGAACCTTGCAACGTACATCGCTTTCACAATATTTCCATCCAATTTTCAGGTTTTGAAGGCGAAAAGGGAACATCAGGTCGTAGTGGGGATCGTTATCGGAAATAGCATGATCTGCGAACCCATTCATACCAAAGCTTCATTTTCTTCGAAAATTATGAAGATGAGTAAGCCGTATTGGCAACGTTTTTTCCTAGTAGCTATATATATGACACAACCCTGAACTAGAAAAAGCCCCCATACATAATTTTGACAATATTAAGACATAACATCTCATGTATAATACTTATACAGGATACCTACTACTCGTAGTTGATCAAATTCAAAAAAATGTAGAAATTCAGTGAGTTATCTCAACAGTACCTAATAAGTTCAGGCGTTATTAACTTTCATCCCCTTCTCAATAGATCTCCTCGACAACACCTTTAGTTCGAGTCTTCTACGGATCTTACGTTTAGTTACATATAGCCAACACCATATTTTCACCAAATCCATACTTACTACGAAAAATAATAACATCAGTTAGGAACCTATCACCCGCCTTCTAAAATTATTGGAAAAACCATGTGTTCACGAAATATGAATTCGTTTGGAAAAACACTGTCATCAAAATTTTTCAAGATTTAACCATTTCTTCACATCCAGTATCCTGATTCTGGCTCGAATTTCAAAATTCTCCGTTCAAATTTGACAGAATATGCGGAGTGTGGTGAGGCTCCTCGCCGGCCGACAGGGGATCATCCATCGCAGATATGCCGGTGACTGCGCGAGTGGGACCATGAAAGTAAGTGAACAAAATGTTGTGTACAAATAAACGGTAAATGGATAAGTGGGGTAGATTTCTTTGATGTTGAGCATGTGAATGTTCATAGTTTACCTAAATCGAAAGGTTAATAGGGAAAACAAATTACTTCATTTCCCATACCAACATCTATTACGCAAGAACAATAACAATCATGTCGGGTGCCTTCCTAGATGACAACCCTATTTTTGAGGAAGCGAAGACTTGAGTGGAAGCCACTGTCGTAAGGCAGGTCACTATATACAACGTACATATAAGATATTTTTCACATTGTAGTTAAGTACCTATAGGTACTCACACCTATCATACACAATCATTTATTTGTTATTTGGTTTTCCCCGTGTTGGAGTTTTCGAGATGAGATCTCAATAATCATTTTTGGTTTTTTGTTCAAATATTACGCCTTATAGTTTTATAGATTTTTTTGGTTTTCCCCTATCTTACTCAATCCGTTATTTGTTATTTGGTTTTCCCCTATCATATACCTTCAATAAGTTATTTTTGGTTTGGTTTTCTCCATGTTGTTGGAGTTTTTAAGATGAGATCTTAATAATCATTTTTGGGTTTTTGTCTAACTAGGTACTGCGCGCTTTATAGTTTAGTTTGGTTTTCCCCTATCAAACAAGATAAGTTATTTTTGTTATTTGGTTTTCCCCTATCATATACCTACAACAAGTTATTTGTTGTTTGGTTTTCCCCATGTTGTTGGAGTTTTTGAGATGAGATCTCAATACTTATTATTGGGGTTTTGTCTAACTGTTGCACAATATAGTTTTATAGATTTTTTTGGTTTTCCCCTATCAATCAATCATACACAATAAGTTATTTGTTATTTTTTTGGTCTTATAAAGTTCTAAAACTTTATATGAATACCTCACCGAAAACCCGAGATTTCCTAAATACTTCAGATTTTGGATAACCCACGGAAAACTGGATATAGATATGCGGAAATCTCCCTAATAGAGCTGATAGTAAGATCATTGACAAGTGGCGTAATTCATCGACCATATCTCAAGAAGTGGTACCCTAACTAAATATACATTGAGACCCCAGTAAAATGATTGTGAGGATAATTGAGAAAAGTCTCATACACTTTTCGAAACCTAAGAAATAAATTTAGTCATAAAACTAATAGTAGGTAAGATGCAAGAATATTGAACCTAAAATGTTCCCACATATTTATGAAGGAATAAGCTCTAACGAGGCGTTAAGGGGCTGATC
>JAEMON010000012.1:16953071-16971535 GCA_030264115.1 Lygus lineolaris
TCAGCCCCTTAAGACGAAAGTGCTTAGCGACTAACGAATGGAAAATTAACCATGAACATATCGAAAGGGCCATTCATCTCTCCTTCCCTCGAAAACCTCATGAAAAAAGTTATGTTTTGTAGTCGAGGGTTTTCTGTTCCTACACATTATTAATATTGACCTTCCTTGATATATTTCATGGTAGTTTCAAACAATTGTATGGGCTTAAGTAGTATACTAAATTTTGTGTGTGATCATAAGCTCTCACAACCTCTCGTACTTTATCCACTATTACTCACACAAGATGTTATTGAGAATACTGGGGAGAGAAAAATCTATATTCACTACGTAATCAATGAATCGATGAATTGCCGAGGTAGATTGATACCTAGGTGTGTACCTATCCAAGTAATACCTATTATTGCTGTGGAATCAATCATTGCATCTTAAACGAGTGCAAATTACATATTATTATAATTGCATTATGGGTTCCAATGGACCACCACTGTTTTCCATTGTATTGCTTCCGAGTCTTTCAAGGTAGTGGAAGCAATGTTTCCTATTTCTCAAGAGGCATACAAATGACATAATGTTACAAGATGTCGATAGTTACGATAATTATGCTACTTAAACTAGGTATTGAACTCAAGTACCCTTGAACCTACAGTTCAAAATAAATGAAATAGGTACATTTCGTATTGATTTCGTTGAGGAACCTTGCGGCATCTCAATCAATCTTTACCAGTCAGCAATCAACTCAAGTATCCAACCTCTCCCTGAAAAAATTTCGTTTCCTCGCCGGGAGTCGAACCCGGGCCCCAGGTGTGTGTGTGTGTGTGTGTGTGTGTGTGGGGGGGGGGGGGGGGGGGGGGGGGGCAATTTACGGCCTGTCGCCTTTAGAACGCGCGACTCCCGAGAGGGCTGAACTTACTAAGAGTAAGCAACGATACATAAGCTTCTTAATATTATTTTGCTTCCTCACAGACCGAAGTTAGGAAGCTATTTACTTGAGCAAGAGAAAAAAAAACATGTTGACTTCCAAAAGCAAAATTTCCACTTAATTTTTTAAGTTTCAGAGCTTTCTGAACAATTTTGGCTCTTTGAATTTGATGGAATTTTCAGATGGAGTTGGAGGCTAACTCGAAGAAAATCACCCATGAATTTCGTCACAACTAAATCAGTAATAGCTACTGCGCAAGCGCAAACTTGAAAATTGTTGTCACGGGCGTAGAAATACTGGACCACTTGCGGTGAAATTTTCAGAGAGCACGCGGGTTAGGCCCTAGAGGGTCCACTAAGAATTTAACGCATTAGTAGGGTGTGCGCTTGCGCAAACGTGAATTTCCTCAACTACGATTTCTCAGTTCCTAATGGACCGATTCCGCTCAAATCGGAGCGTGCTTGAGGGCTGACTCCAAGATAACACCCATGAATTTCGCCACAATAGGATGTGATGGCTACTGCGCATGCGCAAACTTGAAATTTATTGTCATAGGCATAACCCCGGAACTATCATCCAATTTCGCTTGTTCACTATAACTAATTCTATACGTCCATGTTACAAAAGTGGGGAAGTTACATAATATTATACTGCCAACTTGCCACCCTGTATCGGGCACCCTCTCTACAAATACACACACTTGATTGTAAACGCATAATTTTCTTACCCATACTGAAGTGTAATGTGTTTTATATACCAAGGTGGCTTATTTTTAGGTCTGGGAAATTTATTTCATATTCAAGAATTTCGGGTAGGAACGACCACCAATTTACTCTTATTCTACTCGTGTCTATCTACACCTATCCACTCGCGTAAGAGTATTTGTCTCACGAATGCCTCACACCCTTATTTAAATATTCAATTGAAACATCCAAATTATGTTGGAGACGAATGATGTATATACAAATGTCCCGATATAAAGCTAGGTACCTACTAATTTTCTAAGCAACCAGGGTACCTAATATTTGTTAAACGCCGAAGATTTGTGCCAAACAAGATTTATTATTGTAGATAATTGTGTTCGGGGCACGTATAATCATTATGATGGTAAATGTTCAATACTAAGTACTACTAGAAGTAGAAGAAAGTAAGTATTTCTCAATATATTATTGAATTCGACAATAATTTATGAATGGACGAACCGACGGATCAGTAGCTCTACGTAGGTGCCATTGACTTTGTTCTTGTTGTCATACGATTCCTTGAATATGGGCATCTAGAAAAATGGGTGGATCGATGAATGAAAAGTGCTCCCTAATAGTGTAAGTGAGAGAGTAAATTTATCGGTATTGAGCACCGACGACTTTTTTTTTCATTTTTTAAATACGATTTATACATAGGCCAGAATCACCACTGTGTTAAAACAATATAAAGATACAAATTTTAAAATAATTTAATCAGTATTTAGGTACCTACCCACGTATATTATTTTTATTTTGGGCTATTTGTGTGTCGAAGGTGACTATTTTCGACCGAAGAGCCCTCAAAATTTCCTGTTTGGCCATGTTCAATATTCTTCTGGTTGCCGCTTTTTGTCAAATTTCAGCTTGTTCTTCGTGAGTTTCGACTTGGAATTGGAAATTTTAGAAATAAAATAGCTTTCAACTAAGAATACGCTTGGGAGCATTAAACGTCCTCATGATTATGTTCCCATGATATTCGAGTATTTACCTACCTAATTTTCTTATTAATTTCTAATTTTACAAATGAAAAAAAAAAAAAAATTCTTGTACATACCCTTAACGTTCCGGACTTCCAGAGATAAGGCATATTTCGTCGAAATTTCGAAGAAATGAAGCCATTGCAATGTCATCAACATTTTAGTGCTTAATCCAAATTCTACTCTCCAGTTCTAATCCGAAAATTCTGGCCAACGAACTCATCTTTTCTTTTGTTGTTATTGACATTAAATAACAAACATTTTTGAAATTCTTTCGGATTGTTTAGATCACTTCTGGCGTCAGATAATATATCATCTCTGGTGACAAATAAATAAATACCTAAATAAATGAATGAATGAATGTTCATATATGAAAAAGTGTTGAATTTCAGGAATCGTTTTAGAAGGGTCTGAAACGGGGAATTTCCATGGAGAAAATGTTCAAAAATTCGCATTACTAAAATTTAAAGCCATTGTAATAGCTTCATTTTCTTCGAAAATTCGCAAATTTTTTATCTGTAATTTAATGTAATTTCGAAGTCAACAATTTAAGAGGTTGGTTATCCTTGACTGTTTTATTTAATTATCATACTTACAAGGTATTATCTTTTAAAAATGATGAATCTTCTAATGAGACCTAATGGAAAATTAATATTGGCAAAATTGATCGATTTTGGAGGGGATTTGGGCAAAAATTATGCACCCCAATCAAGGGTCAATGTGACCCTCTAATAGAAGTGGATTGAGGGGCCCCGGTGCAACCGGCCATCTAATTTAGGTGAACAAAAAGATGAGAAAAGTCTTCTGGCCATCATGAATTTCGCCTTGAATACAAACATTCTAACAAACATCGGATTCTCAAATCCGAATAATTCGAATTTGAAACTTCCTAGAATTTCGGATTAATTTGGATATCTTCGCAAGACGGCTGGAATGAGTACCTACTTATCAGTTTCGAATAAATTTCAGTCTAATCTATTTTTAATTGAAGAAAATTAGGTAGGTGGGTTCATTCCTGACGACCAATTGATTTTATTATGAGTAAGAATTATTTTTGCGTCTTCCAGATCAGTCCGGGTCAGAACGTTCTTGTACATCATCATCATGGCACTTAGCTTCGTCTGAATCAGTTTTTACTTTGCATGCATTATTACCTTTTATTGTACGCTTGATCCAGGCTAATCCCTCAAATAGCCCTTCACAGGTGTGCGCGCTGGAAGGTTGAATTTTCCAAGTTCCTTTTTTGAGAGAGTTCATACCGAATCGCACTTCTATCTGGCACGGCAGCACTGCTCCGGGTAGATCCTGTTTGTTGGCGTAAACGAGGACCAACGAGTTCCTACTTAGTTTCTTGTCCGTCACTGCTTTGCGAAATTCACATCTGGCCTCGTCGAATCTCTTGTAGTCTGAGCAGTCCACGACGAAAACCACCACATCAACAGAACTGTAGTATTTCTTCCAAATGGGTCTACTGTGAGGAGAACCGCCAAAGTCCCAAGCAGACACTCTCAGCCTGCTCCAAGTGAACATTTGATGGTTCGCACCAACTGTCGGCTGATAAGGGGCCTGGCACTGAGGCTTGGCAGTGAACCTGTTCAAGATGGCCGTTTTTCCGGCGGAGTCGAGTCCAATAAGAACCAACTTGACCCTGGTGTAGCAGACTGGTCCGCAGATAGAATCGACTGAATTTCCCATCTACATACATCGTACTCTTCCCTGAAATAGCAGTTCAGTTTCCATGCATGTCGAGGAAAGACAATAGCCACATTTTGAAACTAAGATGTAAAACCACTGCCTAAAATGTAAACGAACATCAAGTCCGTGTGTTTCGATTTAGAATGACCGCGTTTAGTACCTACCTAGTTCATAAAAATCATGGTGAATGATCAAAAATGTCGGTGAAGGAAAGGCATGGTTGTTAGGAACTGTTGCTTCCGGTCGTGCAGCAATATTGTTATCGTTGCATAGAAACATGTGTGCAATCAAAATGATCAGGTCATAAATCCTGAATATTGAAGTATTTGTTAGTCATCTTAGAAATCCAGGATCGTGAGAAGGTACCCAACTCGTTATAGCAGATTACCTACACGAACCATTGGTACTCTTCAATCATGGTGTCTCAACTCGCAGGCAGAGTTTTCGGATAAATATTGGTGCCAATTATCCAGTAATACAATTCCATGGATCGAAGTTTTCATGGTTCCCGAGAGTCCCGTTGGAATCCTAATATTATCATGGCCATGTAAGTTAATTTGGGAAAACTTTGAGAGATCTAAGATTAAATAAAAGCACACTGGAACAATATTGAGGAAACTGACCTACTTGAAAATCGAATAGTACAAACAATCTTTGTTGATTAAACATGATAAGTACTACTTATTTTCAGAAAGGGCTTGTTTTGGGCGTCTACGATGGTTGCAGCGTCGGTGAATACAAGCCTACAGCCACATTCGCAAGATACGACGAAAAAACAGGCGGGAAACTCATGTCACTTATCAAAGGGTATATACGACTTCTTGAATATATAATTTATTTTTTGTGGTTATAAACGTAACTTCTACAATAATATCATTTCCATTATATTCATTCAACTCATTTCAATTTGTGATTCACCAATCATAAGATGTCCAGTAGGTAGTTGGACGAACGCAGATTATGGGACATTCTCATCTGAATCTCATCGCTTTTTACGTATAAATAGCAATTCTAAAAAATTGTAATTTTGAGTTATCGTATGTTTCCAGTATGAAAATAGGTCATGGAGATGTACAAGTTTTTAGCAACGTCGGCACGGAGTTCACGTCTATCGCAGTAACAAACTTGGGGCCGGAGGGACTTGGATACAATGAGGTCGAGCGACTGGACGAATGTAAAGAAGCAATCAGAACTGCGGCTGCAGTTGGAGCAAGAGCTCTCCAAGATGAGGTTATACTGATAAAAATAATGAAATCCCGGTCTTTCCATCAATAATTTGCAACTTAGCTGCAAAATTAGGTTAGGATGAAGAAGTTTGTTTGAATGTTCAATTGAATATATTTGTGAGAAGCACTTGCTACAAGCGAACAGTATTCTTGAAAGATCTGTATGTTCTTTTACACGCTCTCTGCTTGTGCAAGTGATCTAAAATTGATCACGTTCTTCAAACTCTTTCTGCGCTACAATTTGAATTCATGCAGTCTGATGCGCAATAATGCAGTTTGATAATTCATGATGCCACAGGGCCTTACGCAAATATATGTGGAGGGGTTCACAAACCCAGAACCAGCAGCGGAAGGAGCTATTTTGGCCGTTTGGCGGTACCAAGAGCTCAAGGATAAAGCTGATCGATATCCGGAAGTTCGTGTTGAGCTGTTCGAGAACGACGATATGGATGGATGGATGCGAGGCAAAGTCAAAGCTGAAAACCAGAATTTGGCCAGGAAAATAGAAGAAACTCCTGCTAACCTCATGACGCCTTATATTTTCGGTCAGGTGCGTTACTTTAAAGTTCAAAGTGTAGGGTTATGCTTCTGTTTGGGCTCTTTGAGGTCTCACTCTTGAACACTTTGAGATGATGCAATTTATGTAGGTCATGCAATTTAAGTATAATGTGACAAGAAACTAAACTGATATTGAGTTTAGGATGTGCATTGCATAGAATACGGTATGACTACAAGGATGTTTACATATATATACTTGCTGAAATACGTACATTAAAATTAAAATATCGTTCCAGATAGCAGTTGACAGTCTCTGTCCGTGTGGTATAGCAGTTGATGTTAGAGACAAAGACTGGATTGAGTCCATGAAAATGAGTGCGTTCCTGCAGGTAGCGCGTGGATCATGCGAACCTCCAGTTTTCGTTGAGATGTCTTATTGTGGACTAGGAGGTCCGAATCCTATAGTCCTCACAGGTAAAATGCCTTGACTCCCAACAACACACCACTGCATACAGCCCCATAATCATACCATTAGTAGAATATTTTTACTAATTATTTGTCATTAGTATTATTATCGTTAACAGAGAGTGAAAACCACCAAATGTTCCAGGCAAGGGCATTACTTTCGACTCAGGAGGGCTCTGTTTGAAACAGTGTAGAGGCATGTCAGAGTATCGGGGTGATCTGGCAGGAGCTGCAGTTATTGTTGGTGTCATGAAGACGATAGCTATGATGGCGCTCCCTATCGACGTAATTGGTAATCCTATAATTCACCTCCCTTTTGGTCTTTCTTCCTGGCATGGTCATCACTATTCAAAAGAATTTACGCGATTTTTCAGCTCTCATCCCACTAGCAGAGAGCATGATCGGTGGCATGGCTGCGCATCCTGGAGATATCGTCCGTGCAAGGAACGGAAAAAGTATCATGATTGAAGATACGGACAACGAAGGCCGAGTGATACTGGCTGATACACTCTCCTATTCTCAATCATTTCACCCATGTCTGGTCATGAACATCGCCACTCTGACTCGTAAGTCCGTTTATTTGTATCTAACAAAAAATACAATCTAGGTGGCTGTAAGTTCAATTCAATCAGTCCCGCAATGGAATATCAAATTAAATGCATATCGGGATTGTGAAGAAGACTTGTGAATGAAGACTCCAAAATTGTGCTTTCGTGAATGAAAAATGGTAAAACCAACCCATAATCACAATAAATACATATCTGGTTGTGGAGTTTGAACACTTTCAATCAGCTCACGACTAAAGAAGCTGGATAACTGGATTCCTGGCTGGTTTACTAGCTTGATAACTGGCTGGTTTAATAATTTTCAGCTGGAATAAGGAAAGCCCTCGGAACATCGTCTTCTGGTACTTGGACGAACGCAAACGTCGTGTGGCGGGAGCTAGAAAGAGCCGGATCGGAGACTGGTGACAGACTTTGGCGAATGCCACTCTGGAAATATTACAAACAACGAGTGACAGGTGGGTTCAAAAAATCAAATAACTATGAATGTAGAAGTAATGAATATCATATTGATTTCGTCTGTGGAGAGTCTCACTTCAATACCTGTATCATTCTCACTAGGTATTCCTTAAATACGGAACAGACTCTTACCAATATTCGCCTTACACTTGATGATTCCAGATTACCGTGGGGTTGATTTGAATAATGTTGGCAAAGCTAGAGGAGGCGGCCCGAATCTTGGCGCTGCATTTCTCAAGGTGAGTTTCTGGAAATTTACCCTGATGAGTGCAAAATGAGTGCGGGTGAGCTCAAAATGACAGCTAGAATAAGGAAATTAATGAAGAAGCACCATCGGCAACTATTATCTACAAAAAATGTATAGTCTTGAATTGATTTCCATTCGAATCTCCCATTGGTCTCATCCACATTGCAGGAATTCCTCCACGAAGTGGATTTCGCTCATGTAGACATCACCGGCACTGGTTTGCTTTCCAACGGCATTGGACACCCCTACCTCCGCAAAGGCGTCATGACTGGTCGACCGACACGTACCCTCGTCCAGTTCTTGTATCAGATCGCTTGCCCTCACGTCAAAGGGGACGAGTGCTGACCACTTGTAGAAGAAACAACAACCTTTGTTTTGTGACCGTCCTTGTTGTGTCTCGCATCTCTAATAAAGTCCTCCTACTCAACTGATATTTTGCTATACCTAGTCAGCAACTAATATCAATCTACGATTTGAGTAGTTAGTACTGTTAAATGAAAAAACGTTGTCAATTTCCACGAAAGTGATGGGTTACAAAGTCAAATCGATTTTTACGGTTAGGCCATCAGTAACACCAGAACAAGATCAGTTTATTCTTGTTTGTTACTGACGATGGCCTAATAATCGAACTAGGTTTTACTTAGTAACTCATTACTTTCGAAAGAATATCCAACGTTTCTTCATTAAATCCGGTTCCTTCTTATTGGAATGGGTTTCCACAAATTCGTCGCGAGTGATTCAGTTCGTACTTCCGCATAGTGTAGAGCATAAAGATATTTATGTAGAATTAAGAGTACGTGTATACAAAAAAACTATACTAGGTGAAGCAAAAGTAATAAAAATAGCAGAAAAATTGATAAATTGAGATAATTGAAGAGAGAGTTGTACTTGGTACTAGGTACCTATCCATATTACGGGAAAAAATCAAACCCGTAAAAATTTATTAACGCTTATCTACATTAGTATGAATCAGCTTAGTGTTTTTGTAACTGTTTATGAATTGAATTACTACAGGTTTTTTTTGGCAAAATAAGTAGGTTCCTAGCGGGGCTTGTAGGCTGCAGTAGATGTAGTGGGTACCTCCTAGAACTCCTACTTAATGAAATCGGCCAGGGAAGACAATGAAACTGAAAGATTGTGCTATTCATAACCTCTCCCGGATGATTCCATCATGATGGTATAGACTAATGATGTTATTGAAATGATGGTGTAAATGATAGAACTGAATGATAGAAATGATGGTGTGAAGATGGAACTTTTTGTGACCTTTCCAATATTGTTGAACCAACGAAATTGGTTGAAGCAGGTTTCTATAGAGCATTAGATCCCTAGTATTTTCATTGTTATATAGTGTTTATTGCAACTGGGGTAGGTTAGAGCTCTCTCGAAACACTATGGGTCATCCGCGACTGCTGGATTAAATTAATTAGCAAAGGAATGTTGTGTAATCTGAGGTTGTGAGTTCAAATATCAGCTTCTCCTCCTCTACTTCAATGTGACGAGGCATTGCAAGAGTCGTATAGACTATAGAGGGATTGATTGGCAAGAATTTTAATTCTTCCAAGAAGTCAATATTAACCACATCCCATGGTTATTTCTAGAATACCGTTTAGAAACATATTGTGACATGAGCTTTTTTCTAAACAAGTTTTTGGAAGGTTCTCCTACGCAGTGTTCTTCTTGTTGTTGTTGTTGTCAGAAACATAGGAACCCAGAAAGCCAACCTGCTTCAATTAAATCTATCTCATTGTCTCCCAAAAAGAACATGTTACCTTCAGAAAATAATTCAACAATTTATTCACCTTCGTAAGTTATTATGATATCATCACATGAAAACGGTTGTATCAGCCGCTCATTCTAACAAAAATAGTATAAGTGTGGGCGACAAAATTATGTGAAAGAAATTCCGAAACACCTAAATTCCCCAACAAATACTTCCATGACACGAATTTCTTATTTTCTAGTTACTTTACCACGACAGCAGTTATCACTCGAAGAATAATGCACAGACCCCTTTGGAAGATCGCAGGTGAATCAAAACGAACGAGCTATCTGTGGTTCTTCATCTCTAGAAATGGATCTGGCGTTTGTTCTGGGGAAGGAAAGGTGAGCTGCTAAGTATTTCTGGAGATAACCAAAACTGATAGGCGTATCTACCTACCTACCCATCAAATAAGAACTCCAAGAACAATTAGCAATAAGAATGAAATGAAATGTTTCAGAAAGGATTGGTCGTTGGAGTGTATGAAGGATGTTGTCCTGGTGAGTTTAGTTTGACGGAAACCGGCAGAAAATTCAATGACTGCGTCGGTGGCAAACTTGTAGAGCTTCTGAAGGGGTGAGTTTTCATTCCAACGAATTTAATCTTACGTTCAATATTACTGGCAGATAGGTAAGTGATTCCTGCACGATGCATAGGTTTTATGATGGATTATGTAGCCGAACTAACTATGGGCTAAAATATCATACCCTTGTCCAGGCAAGACCAGGAGAATGTTTGGGCTGCTTCCCACTATGACTCAAACCTTATTATGTCACCATTGAAATTAATTGTACTTTTACTGTAGGTAGGTAATTATTATGTCAACGTTTTCAGGACTCGCGTTAAAAAAGGCAAGGCTCAAGTCTTCGGTAATCTTGGAGACGAGTTTTATCATGTGGCAGCTGCAGGTTTGGGCCCAGAATCGGTGGGATGGAATTCTATCGAAGCCATGGACGAGTGCAAGGAGAATATCCGTAGTGCAGCCGGTGTTGGAGCAATGGCCCTTCAAGATCAGGTTGGTGAACTTCCAAACTACAACTCGGTATTGAAAGATTCCAAAAGATTCCATTGGTGAACTTCCAAAATGAAACCAGGTATTGGAAAATTCATTATACTCATTGGATGATTGTTCAGCGAACCTCATTTGCTTGTGAGGAGAAATTTCGAAAGAACTACACGACGAAACTTTAGACTCTATAATATATATGTTGTACCAGGGAGTGACGAACATTTCCGTTGAAGAGTTTACCAATGCTGAAGCTGCAGCAGAAGGTGCTGCTCTTGGCGTCTGGCGTTATCAGGAGTGGAAAGCAGCTGAAGATAGAGCAACTGTAGCTGCTATTGATCTTTATGGCAGCCAGGAAAGGTAGATTTCTTATTTTAGGTCCTCTATATACCTAAATACTCTTATAAGTATCCGTATAATAAATCTCATACATTCAAAAACACTGAACTTTTGAGTCTGTCAAGTCTATTATACTCGTATTTGTATGTAAACCTGGTAATGGTGCGAGGTTTGGTCAACAAGTTTCAGGACTCAAGGAATTGGACGCAAATAAGGGGGATCAATACGATTGAAACCACTTCCTAGAGTAGTTAACTCTCCCTATGAGGACAGCAGGTTTTTTTTCTTGATAGTTGGCCTTTTTTTTTTTCTTGACATTTTTGACTTTCAATCAACCATGCTTCATTATTCTTTCATTATTCTTTTCATTATTCTGTTATAGAGAAGCTTGGATAAGGGGCATAGTCAAGGCCGAATCACAAAACATGGCCAGAGAACTTGAAGAAGTGCCCGCCAATTTGATGACTCCAACTATCTTGTGTAGGGTAAGGTTGTATGCAAATTATTCTCATCGTGTTTGTCAGTGGACGCGTGAGAGAGTTCTTTAATTATGTCTCTTTCCAGTTTATGCAAGAACACATTTGCCCTTGTGGTGCGAAATTGGAGGTACGCGACAGAGATTATTTGGACGCCCAAGGATTCTCGGCATTCTTGACAATGGCCAAAGGTTCTTGCGAACAACCAGCAGTTGCTGAGATCATGTATTGTGGAGCCTCTCCTTCGGATAGACCAATAGGCATAATAGGTAATCATTTTGCTGAAGTAAATACCCGTTATAATCCTTGAGTATTAGCTGCATTTATGTTCTTAAAGCTCGAGAACCCTTCGGAGGTGTATGGTTGTTATTATCAGGATTTTATACGTAGGTAAGTACCTAATTATTTTGGAATAGCAATACCTAACAATGCACTCTCCAATCCACAGGAAAGGCCGTAACATTTGATTCTGGTGGTATCAACTTGAAAGACTGCCCCATGTCTGAACACAGAGGAGATTTAGCCGGCGCGGCAGTGGTCATCGGCGTGATGAACGCCATTTGTCGTATGAGGCTGCCTCTGAATGTTGTTGCAATTCTTCCAATCATGGAAAATATGCCGTCGGGCATGGCCGTCAAACCCGGTGACGTCGTGATGGCCAAAAACGGGAAAACCATCAGGATAGAGGATACGGATAATGAAGGGAGAGTCATTCTTGCTGATATCATGACGTACATGGAAAAGCACCATCCTTGCCTGGTGGTCAATGTGGGCACCGCGGCTCGTGAGTACTACACACAAACACAAAGTTAATGACCTGCCCCCAAAAATGAGAAAGGATTTGTAAGTCTTATACGTCAATGCATAGACATAATGAAACACATCATTTGAGCTCTATATCCCTGATATAATGGACAAAGTCTGTGGTCATTTTTGGATTCAATCACCATAACATTAAATGTCTATGTCCTCTGCGACAAAATCTTGAATCAGATGATAAAATCCTCGTCTCCAGGACAAAGAGGGTTTCATCCTTCAGAATACACAATTCACGCAATGAAAACTAATACCAAGCCATTAAATATGGCAGAATTGAGCTTGGATCAAAGTACTTATCGTAGGTAACGTAAAATGTGCTATCACCGATCGTACGAGGTAGCCAGCTGTATAATAATGCTTGTTTCAAACAATTTGCAGAGGGATTGAAGAATAGTGTGGGAGTACCACCCACGGGCGTCTTTTCGACATCTGACATAGTTTGGATGGAAATGAACAGAGCTGGCGGCACAACCGGTGATCGAGTATGGAGATTCCCATTCTGGAAGTTTTATAGGTCAAGAGTTACAAGTACGTTGGTATTTGCACTAGGTATTCCTGTCTCTGTAAGTTGAGCGAAAAGTAATTTATTGCTGGTATTTGGTGGGTGCATCCCAATAAGCTTGGACAAACGATAGGTAATTTTAACATTCTTTCCCCTTCATGAGTGATGGATGTCTAAACTATAGAATAGGTCACGTAGATTAGTCATGATGCAACTATAGAATTACGTACGTATTCTATTCTTTCATTTTTAATAAAATCGTCGTTCACAGACTTCGCTGGTGTGGACACCGTGAATAAAGGAAAAGGTCCAGGAGGCTGGCCCTGCCTAGGAGCAGCTTTCCTTCTTGAATTTGTCCCTCCTTGCATAGACTTCGTTCACTTGGACATATCTGCTTCTGGTCTCCTCCACACTGGAGTTGGGATGCCTTACCTCAGGAAGAACACCATGTCTGGTCGGCCCGTAAGAACCCTGGTTCAGTTCTTGTACCAAATTGCCTGCCCTCACCAGAACATCTGCGACTGTTGATGCCTGTTCTAGTCTGTCTTTGTGCGCGTTTCGTCCATTGTGATCACTCATTCTCTAACAATATAAAATCAAATTTTGGAACATTTTCTCAGTTTCTACTAGTACCGATACTTAGAGCTAATCCAACCTGTCCAATATTGGACAAGACCTGACTGTTTTGTTTTTGAATAGGTGTTATGTGCGCTGATTGAAAATCAATACAGCACAAATTATTCACACCTGAGTAGTACATGGACATGGAATAATACATGGTTCAAATATTGACCCCCCCCCCCCCCCCCCCCCCCCCGATTATTCAATGTTAGCTTAAGGATTTTCCTATTTTTGAGGGATAGGGTACGTATAACCCGGCGTTGCCCTTCCAAAACGCCTTACCCCGAATAACTGACTCCAGAATTAATACAACTTAGTAACTTTATGAACAATTTCAATTTTGAACGAATTTCTCAAATTCCGTTTTTTTCACTCGGTCGCTTACCCTGAAATTTTATTTTGGCATCATTCGGATGGTGTCAGGCTATTTTTGGTAAAATATGAGGTCAATGCAACTAACGCCGAGTCCTGCTGTTCTAGAATTGATCGGTATAAGACCTTGGATTCAACAGGGCAAATTCTATTTTTGTGCTAGGTATGAACTTAAACTGTTCCTCCCCTCAGTGACCTCTGTGCAAAGCTCCTAAGAAGCCGAGTTACTTAGATATCTTCTCTTCCGAAACGGGACTTCGATGGGAATTTGATAACCTACCTGTCAAATGCAAAGTAGGGGACTGAGTGGACTTCGGGATCTCCAACTTGGCCATTAGGAAAGGAAAGCCTTCCGGCCCATTCCCCACCGAAGGGAGTTTAACTTGATTAGCCCTTTTGCGCCCTAATTGAGAAGGATCCCCGAGCCCTAAGGCACGATCCATCACACCTTCCCGACCCGAGTCTTCCTCTATTAATTAAAATATGGAACCTTGTTTTTCCCCTTTTCCCGTGTGGTTAGCCTCAGCGGGGGTCCTATCATGCTTGGAAGATATGAGTATTAATTGGTCAGGAAATCCGTGTAGGGAGGGCTACTCCTCTGAGACAGAGCCCAGACCTTTTATGCCTACAACCCCTGTTTAATAATGTTAGTTACTCTCCCACATCTGATTTTCACATACATCATCACTCTAGCTTGAGTAAACAGCGGCTAACTAGTTGTAATTAACCAGAAAATAGTATTATAACTCCTAGATAATCGACAGCCTGGACAAACTTTGGGAACACTATGCTTCCTGGAGAAAATCCCCCAATAATGTTGAAACCTCATTTAGGATTTAGGCAATTGTAAGGAAAACACCTTTAGATTATCACATAAATATGTTTATTGCAAAACGCAAAGCTTTTCAGCTAAATTATAGCCATCTTCAGCCACACACAACAAAACAAACACTGTGTGAAACTGCAATAAACATATGTGATAATCTAAAGGTGTTATCCTAACAATTACATAAATTATGGAGGATAATCACAAGAAGTCTTCAACAACCCTTCTGAGATTATTGAAACCGCATCATCATTTTAATTGGAGCAAATAATGGACTTTTATTCTAAAATCTCACAGTATCGAATCGGAAAAAGTCCCAGAAATTGCATTACTTGTACTTAACATATTTATGTAGGAATACAACAATGTAAATGTGTAACGTATATTGGTAACAGTTATTGGTGTAAATTACCATCTTGAACATAGGAACATAAATATGGTATGTAGGGATTTTAGTTTCGCCTACTATTTTACTTTCCCTCTTTTGCTAGGAGTATTGGCCTACGCGCTAATATTTAAAATTCCTCTTGAGAAGATTATCATGTTTCTTACATACCCATGTTGGATACGACGGTCCGGACTTAGCCCTAGACAGATGTCCAACAGAGGGATGGGCAAAAGTTTTGATGATGACTTGAGTGATTCAGAGCCAATATTTCGACGGCCTGAGCAAATATTTGCTTAGTCAGAGAAATATTGGAAAGCAAATATTTGCTCAGGCCGTCGAAATATTGGCTTAGTCAGAAAAATATTGGTATTTGCCTTTTCTCTCGAGGGAAGGATACTATAAAATTCTGGGGGTTCTACTTCGGCTGGGCGATGGCCAGGTGATATACTATACACCTAGTCAGTCCAGCAGAGAGTGGAAGTGTAGAATTTACCTACTTTTAGTTCCCTCATGTCAGTTTACCAAATATTATTTGGCTCAATGGTATACTTGGTTCGGAAGACAGAATTTACTGGCTAGAATTTGTGAGATTGTTTCAGCGTAACCTTATTTTTAGGAGAGAGGTACATAGAAATGGACAACACAGGTTTCACAGGTACTTCTAGGTTTAGGAATTGACAAAAGAATGAATCCCTAGGTTCGGAATCAGTCCCTTTTATACTACCTCTACCTATGGGAGGCAGAGTATAGAGGTCGTTTATGGTTGCTGACCCGCGGCTTTGGGTTTTTCCCGGCCGATGATCCGGCACCTACGTTTATTGTAGACGAGTATTTTGATAAGTTATATACATTTGGATATAGTGGTATACATTTTCATTACATGGTACATTCGGAATCAGCGTTAAATCTAATATATAAAATTCTCGTGTCACAGTTTTTGTTCCCCTACTCCTCCGAAACGGCTTGACCGATTTTGATGAAATTTTTTGTGTTTATCCGGTATCTATGAGAATCGGCTGACATCTATTTTTCATCCCCCTAAATGTTAAAATTTTTTTTTATTTTTTAGACAAAATTTTTAATTTCTATTTTTTTATGATACAACATACAAAAATACATACAATCCTCAATTTTCACCCTTCTACGATCAACCCTTATTTTTTAATAGCCACTGTCACGCGAGCGAAGCGAGCGTTTGGGATCTGGACAACCAACCGTCTAGAAATCCGGCCGTCTAGAAGTAACCGGCTAGAGATCATTTATGTATATGGCAAGACAACGTTTGCCGGGTCAGCTAGTTTCCTATAAGAATCACTCATACAACCGGTTAAAATGATTCTTTGAATATTCGCTCATCAACTCATGCTGGATGACTGGATCTATCTTTCTGTTTATTGTACTAGTAGGTATCATACTTATTACACATTGTGTGAGGGTATATAGTCTAATATTATAGTCTTTGCTTTGCTCCAAAGCATGGAACACAATGAGGATTTCTTATTTTCATCTTCTGAGAGCTTGGGAGCCTCGGTTTCACAGACTTTGTGTGTGAAGCCAGGTAGGCACCTCCACTAGAGCAGTCAAGGGAGGATTCGGTCGAGGCACTTGGGAAATCTGTAGAGTGCAAACACTCCTTCCTCTGTTGGATGAGAAGGGGGGGGGTGTATGGGAGGGGGGTAGGGGCATAAATAATGCCGGAGGTGGAGATGACGCTAAAGGAAAACCTCATTGCAAGGGAAGGTAGTGGAAGGGAAGGTGGTAGTGCGCGCGGCTCCAATCAGTGCCATCTGTTAATACGGGAAGGGCAAGAACACAATCTCATCTTCCACCTCCCTCTTCTTATCCTTTGATTTCTTGCATAATACAGTGTGTTTCATCACCTAAGAGCTCACCGTTCCCATTGTTCAACTTATCCAAACCTTTACTATAGATACTACCTTTACCTGGATACTGTGGTAGTTCCAATTGGAAAACCAGTGGGTATAATGAAAAAAGTCCATTTCATGCAGCATGAGTTGATGAGTGAATTTTCCAAGAATAATTTTACCCGATTTGGTGGGTGATTGTTTTAGGAAATTTCACGCTGATTCCGCAAATACCATTATGATTTCATGTTTAAGATGGTAATTTACACCAAACACCTCAAAAAACACGATTTCAGCGTTTTTTCAAAATTCAGCAATTTCCCGCATTTTTCAGCAATTTTCAAAATTTGACCCCTTGGACTACTCCAAAAATTCTGGCCAACGAACTCATCCTTTCTTTTGACATTATTGACATTTTACAATGTTTTGGGATTTTTTAATCTAAAATCCTGTTTTTTTCTTTGTTTTTTTCCAGGATTTTTAATCTAAATTCCATTATTTGGAGTGACACATTATGTATTATGTAGAAAAGTGTGAATTCATATGTATATACATACATATAATGTATGTATGTGTAAATGTATGTAATGTGGAATCGAGACAAAAAATCCAAGAAAATTTCAATATACCAAAAGAGATTCCATTCATGCAGCATGAGTTGGTGAGCGAATTTCCAAAGAATAATTTTAACCGATTTGGTGGGTGATTCTTATGGGAAATTTCACGCTGATTCCGAATATACCATAATTATGTTCCTGTGGTAATTTACATCACAAACCTCAAAAAGCACGTTTTTGCCGATTTTTGACTCAACATTTTCAAAATTTGGCCCCTTGGAGTACTATTAAATGTCTGGCCAACGAACTATCCTTTCTTTTGATATTAATGACATTTTTAAAAATTTTTTGGATTATTTATCTCGATCCCTCGGGCAGATATAGTCTGGAGTGACACATGCATAAATAAATAAATATATGAATATACATATATATATACCTAAAAAAGGATTAAATTTCAGGAATGGTTTTAGAATGGTCTGAAACGGATTTCCATGAAGAAAATCTTCAAAAATTTTGCATTATTTAAATTTTGCCATTGCAATAGCTTCATTTTCTTCGAAAATTCGCTAAAGTTCCTTTCACGAAGCATGAGTTGACGACCGAATTTTCGAAGAATTATTTTAAGCAATTTGGTGGGCGAATCTTATAGTATATTTCACGCTGATTCCGAATATACTAGTACCATGTGATGTTATGTTTAGGAGGGTAATTCACACCAAAACCCTCAAAAAACATGTTTTCCAGTGATTTTTGACTCTAAACTTCCAAAATGTGACCCCTTGGAGTACTCCAAAAATGCTTGCCAACGAACACATCCTTTCTTTTGATATAATTGACATTTTTCAATTTTTTCGGATTTTTTATCTCGATCAGGGTCAGATATCATCTGGAGTGACACATTATATATACGAAAAATTGTTAAATATCAGGAATGGTTTTAGAATGGTCTACAATGGATTTCCATGAAGAAAGTTTTCAAAAATGTGCATTATTAAAATTTTGAGGCGGTTGCAGTAAGCAGCTTCATTTTCTTCGGAAATTCGCTAAAATGAACAAACGTGAACAAACTTGATGTAGCTAGGTATCTGCCGTGACGAGATCCTTCCGGCAATCCATGCACATGCGCCCCTAGGCCC
>JAEMON010000012.1:17056176-17069060 GCA_030264115.1 Lygus lineolaris
AAAAAAAAAAAAAAAAAAAAAAAATTGAGCAAACTCGCGACAAAAGAACAAAGAAGCTCTGCATGAACTATGCAAGAGGCCATACCCGCTTCACCATTACTTACCATTCAAAAGGACGAAAAAAGGGCTTTACATTATTCAATATGGACACTGTTTATCAGGTATATTGAAGGTAAAATTTTATTACGCAGCTTTTATCCACCGCTCCCCCAAGGGATTGCGTTTAAAAGGGTAAATGGGACGCTTCTCAATATTTCAACTCCAGCTCGAAGAGAAAAGGAGGAAATTGTGTTGAAATCATCGGAATTATTAGGCAGGTATAAGTATTTAAATAAATTTTTTTCGTCATGTTATACGTAGTGATTTAGTCATTAGGAGTCCTCAAAAACGATGTGCATATAAGGAAAGTAGGGATCACGATAAATTAAGGACCTAAAGCTTAAAGAAGAGCCTAGAGACCTAGCGTATCGAGAACTTGACTCACACACTTCGAGTTTGACGTATCCTGAATCAACATAGTTGACCTATTTAATAATAGGTAATTGGTAATTTTTAATAACATAGGTAATAGGTAATTTAATAACATTGATAAACATAGTTAATTTTGTTTATCTTGGACTTTGTACATTCTCTTCTTGGGAAAGAAAGATTTGCCGCGACCAACCTAATCAATAGGTACCTATTATGATTTTTCAATCTTGGAAAATAAAATTGTTAGTAAAATTACTAAACTCTGAAATTCATTTAAAAATCCAAACAACACACCTAGAAACTGCAATTTTGGTCTCATTTTTCTCTTTTTTTTCTTCATCTTTCTCTATGATTTTCACGTGAAAACACTGAGGTTTTTTGGTTGAAAAACTGTTTCCCTTAGGTACTCTCAATTATTTTTATATTCGTGATCAACGTGAAATTTAATGTGAGCTGAGTTTACATGGACGCGCAAAACGCGTTCGCGTAATTTAATTCGATTAGCTGATCAAGGTTGACGCTCTTCACGCGAGACGTCTCTTCAATCAGACTTTCCACAATCACAAAATCTTAATTTTGTAAGTACACGTTGTACGCTTTGCGGAGATGCGTGATGGGTTCAGCGCAGGCAAAGGCGGTGATAACTTATCACTTATCGGATATAATGTGCAATAATGGCTATAAACGAGGTAGGTATGAATGAAATGCGACAGAGAAGAGACAGCTTCATAGCTAGTTGGATTGTTGATAACGATAGATTTATTATCGTAATGACACGGGTAGCGAAATGACAATAATCGATTATAAATGACATGAATCGATTATTAATTACATGAATCGATTATGTACCTACGTCACATAATGAATCTTCAGTGAGGTTATTTATCTCCAGCTGACGATGGTTACAATCCCGGCAGGTTCGATTCCGACTCGATACGCACGCGATACGCTCGATTGTTCATATGAACGGTACGACGCATTCTGTGCTCTCTACGCGAACCTGTACGGCCTTTACGACTCTCTGCACGTCCATGTGAACCCAGATTTAGTCTTCTAAGTATTTCCATTTTGTTTGGATACTCATTAGTAGCGATGGGATTTTCCTGTAATACTCATAACATATTCTTTTCCTGAAGGAGTTTTCAAAAGATTCTAAGGTATTTATCCGTTTCTCACAAAGTTGGTTTCAAAAATACATATTTTATTTTGCATATTATGCATATTTTAGGGTTTGTTGCATATTCTGGACTTCAGTGCATATAAATGCATCTTTCAGGATTTTCGCCCCAAAACTTGGTGGATAAATAAAGAAAACATTTAAAAAAAGAAGAGTAGGGAGATGTTTTTCAAAATTCAAAAAAATCGTGGAAGAAGAGCGTTGACGCCTTACTCCCGAGAATCTGGAGATGGTCGTTGTCACCAATTTTTTTCATTCGGTGACCGAAGCAGGAGTGGAAGGGTCGTCGATTGACATTGATTAAAACGAATTGTGAAGTTTTTTTGTAATGCGTCTAGTGAATTGGCAGCAGTTCAGGCATTTTTCTGCCGATGTTTTTTTTTTTTTTTGTAATTGGTTCGTAATTTTTGAGGTTCCTTTTTTAATCGTCTTGTAATTCTTTCGTAATTTAAGAGGTTCCTTTGTGTATCTAACTACCGTCGTTTTTGTATTCATGGAGAAGTCGTTTGTATGGACGTCCACTAAATCAATTTGGTATTGTTTGTTCCACAACTATTTTGCCGTTAAAAGTATAAATACATTATTTACATTGTGTTTCACGAAATGTTTGGAAATTTCAAACGCATTTGCCCTTATCACTTTATTTTAGTAATGGCATATTTTGCGGTTTTAATTGCATTTTTCGAGTTTTAACAACTTATTTTAGGTGCATAAACAGCTTTTTTAGTGACATATAAATCCCATCCCTGCTCATTACGAACGGAACACAGACAAACTATCAAAGAGGAAGTTACAAGGATGAGGTGTCTGTCGAACACCCAGAACAACATTTATTTACCGATTAATTTTAACCAAAAATTAATTCCTGAATTTTTACTCTGTGTCGTATGAAGCTCAAATGAAGGGTCAGGGGAAAGAACAGGGAATGTCCATTTTTCCGAATTCGATCTCTGTAGCGCATTCCGTTAGTATTCGGAGTCAAAATATTTTTACATTATGTTAAATGGAACTCATGGGTGTCGAAATTTTTTTTTTTTCTACTTTAACGCGAAAAATATTGATTCTTAGCGAATTTTCGAAGAAAATGAAGCTATTGCAATGGATTCAAAATTGTTGTAACGCAAATTTTTGAATTGTTTTTCATGGGAATCCGTTTCAGACCATTTTAAAACGATTCCTGAAATTTAACACTTTTCCATATGTATATAGGTATATTTATTTATATGTACATGTCACTCCAGACAATATCTGACTGAGGAATCGAGATAAAAATCCGAAAAAATTTTAAAATGTCATTAATATCAAAAGAAAGGTCAAGTTCGTTGTCCAGAATTTTTGCAGTACTCCAAGGGGTCAAATTTTGAAAATTTAGTCCAAAATATCTTAAAAACGTGTTTTTTGAGGTTTTTGGTTCAAACTACTACCTATCTTAAACGTAGGAACGTAATGGTAAATTCGGAATTAGCGTGAAATCTCCGATAAGAATCACCCACCAGATCGGGTAGAATTATTCTGTTAAAATTCGCTCATCAACTCATGCTGCATGAATGGAACTTTTTTTATTCCAAAATGAAAAAGCTGCTTTTAGAAAAAAACTTTTTGTGACATTTCTTGTTCTTTCCCCATACCCTTCAAATGAGAACTCTTGCTTTGCTTGCACCACCCACGATGCTCATATTAGGTACGGACTTTCCTCGTGGTAAATCCCGAGCAGTAAACTCGAACACGACAAAACATTATAATTCCATAGGTACCCCCGCCACCACAACCAAGGCTCCCTCCAGCCATAAAATGCTAAGCGTTGCAAGCAAGGGTGCTGTAATATGATAATAGAGTGCGGCACAGTGGTGGGGAGGTATGGGTTGTTTTAAATTAATGCGAAACTGCATGTGTGTACGTGGAAGTTTGGGAAGGTGTGCTTCGAGAGGGGAGATGGGGGCAGTCCCTCAGGTTATGGGGCCCTGGGGGGCACGCTGTTAATGTTACCGATGTTTCTAGATAACAACGCTACCCACCGCAAAACTCTATTCCCCCCTCTCCCTCGCCTTCACAATTAACACAATTCACACCTTCTGCGCATCCCGCGGATATATTGCTCGGTTGTTCACTTGGGTCGTCATCCACTGGAACACTCGTCCCCCATTCCCTCCTTTTTACCTAATTGCCTATTCGGGTTACCCTACAAAACGTGGTCTGGACATTTCTTCTATTTAACTGAGAGCCATTGATAACAATGATAACAAAACGGTTTGGTTTTCTCTTCATCCTAATCACCCCTTTTCCGTATTAGGGTAGAAGCTCCAATTGTTGACACTATTAGAGAGGCAGATCATTCGATTTCGCGTTCTACGCAAGAGTTCAAGAAAATAAAACGTTTACCTAGGTAGTTATTGTGAATTGTCAGTTCCTTGGGAACAATTTGCACTTATTCGAGTTACTTAAATTTTAGCGAATTTTCGAAGAAAATGAAGCTATTGCAATGGCTTCAAAATTTTAATAATGCAAATTTTTGAAAATGTTCTCCATGGAAATCCGTTTCAGACCATTCTAAACCGATTCCTGAAATTTACCACTTTTTCATATATATATATATATATATTTATGTTTGTATATGTGTCATTCCAGACGATATCTGACAAAGGAATCGAAATAAAAAATCCGAAAAAAATTAAAATGTCATTAATATCAAAAGAAAGCTCAAGTTCGTTGGCCAGAATTTGTGGAGTAGGTACTCCAAGGGGTCAAATTTTGACAATTTAGTTTCAAAAATCGCTAAAAAACACGTTTTTTAAAGGTTTTTGTGTAAATTACCATCTAAAACATAGGAACAAATATTATGGTATATTCGGAATCAGCATGAAATTTCCTATAAGAATCACTCACCAAATCGGGTAAAATGATTCTTTGAAAATTCGCTCACATGCTGCATGAATGGAACTTTTTCAAATTTTTTTTCATTATCACAAACAAATTTTTTCAACAGTGGAATTTTGCACCCGATGTTGACACGTTTGCCCTCGGAAATTCCATATGTTGAAATTTGAAGTTCCTAATGTCGACACCGATTTAAATATTGAATTAAATATTTAAATATTGTTTCCCTGTAGTAATTTCTCAAGGCGAATGAACAAAAGAGATTGAGAACATGTTATAATATATTTTATGTTAGACTGGACATGTTATATGTTGTCAACTTTAGGAACCGAATGTCAACATTGGAATCATACGATGGCAACTTAAGATTCCACTACGTTGCATTAAAAAATTCAAGTGCCTTGATATTATATAGCATTACTATTAGTGTAGTAATATATATTATACAGTATATCAAGTTGATATACTGTAAAATTATTTAAACCCAACCATCAACTTAGCAACTTAATCAAAATGTTTCCCTAATATTGAAACAGGTGTCAACCTTAGGACGCAAACCTATTTCATGAAACCCTAATGATGACACCAAACTTAACCATATATTTATTATAGTGGAGCCGGCCAACCTCGATACTTACATTCTTATCAGTAGATTGACGCCAATTTCGAGTACCTACAGTGCCCTAATACCTTATTTTAAATTGAAGTGTCAACATTTAGATTAGTGTCAACATTTAGATTAGTGTCAACAATTGGTGCTTTTACCCTAACAGTTTGAGTTATTCCCACTCTCTAACACAAATTCCATTATTTTGACACACAGAGTTCAAACAATGAGGGGCAGGAAGACGGGAACGCAAGCCAGGATGACGTCACAAAATGCCTAATAATGACCATTCACTGGAACCATAAAACAATTATAGTACTTTTTAAGAGCATCACCTAAAAACAGCCAGTGCTATATATCTCTCACCACAGTTAAGATGTTTAGAGGTGAGTGTTTTCAATTGCACTGAAAATGCCTTGAAACCAAGTTAATAATCCAGCAACTTAGTGATTGTTAATTTTCTAGAATTTCGTTGAAAGACGCAAAATATTGAATTAGCCTCGGAAGGAAAGTAAGTCATTTAGGGGATACATTTTGAAAACCCTATAGCTCAAAAACATTTAATAGGTTGGTAGCTATTTGAAGAAAAAAAAGTCGATTGAATGGAATGTTTTATAAAATAATTTAAAATAAAAAAAGTCCCATTCATGCAGCATGAGTTGATAAGCGAATTTTCGAAGAATGATTAACGGATTTGGTGGGTGATTCTCTAAAGCTCAAAAACATTCAATAGGTTGGTAGCTGTTTGAAGAAAAAAAAGGCGATTGAATGGAATGTTTTATGAAATAATTTAAAATAAAAAAAGTCCCATTCATGCAGCATGAGTTGATGAGCGAATTTTCAAAGAATGATTAACAGATTTGGTGGGTGATTCTCATAGAAAATTTCACGCTGATTACGAATATACCATTATGTTTTCCTATGTTTAAGATGGTAATTTACACCGAGAACCTCAAAAAACGCGTTTTTTTTTTTTTTTTTTTTTTTTTTTTTTTTTAGCGATTTTTCACTCTAAATTTTCAAAATTTGAACCCTTGGAGTACTCCAAAAATTCTTGCCAACGAACTTAACCTTTCATTTGATAGGATTGACATTTTGGAATTTTTTCAGATTTTTCGCTCGATTCCTCGGTCAGGTATTGTCTGGAATGACACACATATACACATATAAATTTATATATATATAAATATATACATATGAAAAAGTGGTAAATTTCAGGAATCGTTTTAGAATGGTCTCAAACGGATTTCCATGGAGAAAATTTTCAAAAATTTGCATTATTAAAATTTTGAAGCCATTGCAATAGCTTCATTTCCTTCGAAAATTCGCTAAAATTGCTTCGAATATTGAGGTAGAACTGAATGAGACCACCAGGGCGCGACTGACCAACCGTTCGTACACGACCAATTTTAGGGCTACTTGCCTTAGTAATTATCGACCAAAATAATTGATGAAATTGATTTATTTGTACCTACTTGTTGGACATATTTGGAGTTTAGTACTGCCAACAAGTATGGCGTTTTCGTACTCAGCCATTCGTTCCATACAAGGACTTTAATGTTGAAAACGTGGTACTTTAGCCACTTATGGAACTAACAATGGGGCGATCGGTCTCGAGTATACGTATCCACTTCACTTCTCGTTCTCAAGTGTTTTCTCACTTAATGAACGCCTCAATGAAACGAGCACAATTCATTTCTGTACCTCCTGAGCGGTTCAGGGGGTTAAATGTTGATGACCAAACCTCATTAAGGAGCCTACGATAGCCCGTCGGTTCTCTGATCACCTCTGGGACGTCTCGAAGGGCCTACGTATTCAGGGCGGCGGTTGACCACTGGAATGGGGTCCTTTCCAATTAAGTGGACCACCCCCGATATCCACTTCCTCACCCCTACCAACGTTAACATTCGGATTTATTATAGTTCATTGAAATTAAATTCATAACAATATTTCGAATAAATGAGGTACCAGTATAACCAGTCTAGACTCCAGCTCATATACGTAATATTTCCAAATCGAATCTAAATTGATTTTTCTGCGAGGATTTGTTCTGGTTAGTCAGCCAGGTACTTACTTCGATGTTGTAATAATTACTTGAAATAAAAAGAGTTCCATTCATGCAGCATGAGTTGGTGAGCGAATTTTCAAAGAATAATTTTAACCGATTTGGTGGCTGATTCTTATGGGAAATTTCACGCTGATTCCGAATATACCATAATGTTCCTATGTTTAAGATGGTAATTCACACCAAAAACCTCAAAAAACACGTTTTTTAAGGCGATTTTTGAACTAAATTTTCAAAATTTTACCCCTTGGAGTACTCCAAAAATTCTGGCCAACGAACTTGACCTTTCTTTTGATATTATTGACATTTTAAAATTTTTTTGGATTTTTTATCTCGATCCCTTGGGCAGATATTGTCTGGAGCGACTGGCATATATATATAAATAAATATATAAATATATATATATTATATACATATGAAAAAGTGTTAAATTTCAGGAATTCGTTTTATAATGGTCTGAAACGGATTTCCATTAATAAAGTTTTCAAAAATTTGCATTATAAACATTTTGAAGCCATAGCTATAGCTTCATTTTCTTCGAAAATTTGCTAAAACACTTCATGTCCCACAAAAACTCTCGTAGTCCGAAGTCATCAATTATTCTCGACCGATTTTTGTCTGGTTCTTTTTTTTTTCAACCCAATTATTGATTTGTTTGGTTACTGTCAAATATCTTTAAAAAATTATTTGGGGAGGATATTCCAAAAAATTCACAGAAGGTAAAGAACCTACTATCGTAATTTCAGTACACCATACTTAAGGTCCTGGAGGCATTAATAACGGGTAATGATGCTTGACATTGTGAGGGTTTCTAGGTGAGTATATTCATTGACTGACATGATTTCGTTGGATTACTTACTATAAGGTGCCGCTCTAACAATAATGTGGTGTCAGGAACCACTACTATGGCATCAGCAGTCTTGGCTTGATGATGAGTGATGACAGTTGATTTGCAGCTCGGAATGTGAAGGACAGATTCATTGAACCTCTTTAAAAACCTCAAAACTTCGTTTATGGTCCAACTTACAGCGCATGATTCCTTTTGTCATCAAGAACCAAAACCAAACCATAATCTTTATGGATGTGTTTGGAGTCTTATTTTTGTCTGTTAGGTAAATGTTTCGGGGGTTCTCAGCCACCTTCCTCAGCCCTTACTGTAAGTATTTACATAAGTAAGTTATTTAATACGTTAGTCAGTATGTTAGTTGATGGAACTTTGTGTATACAAATAATATATTTGGTTACATAATTGAATATTTAATGAGTCAAATGATAAATTAGGTTGGTAGGTAAACCTGTTCGATCATATTAAAGATGGGGTTTATCCCACTCTTCTCCAAGTTTATAATGTAATGGTAGCATCATCACTTCATTCCACATTCCATGCTATAAACAAGATAATTTGTTGTTTCCTATTAGTTTTATATTTAGATATATAGATTATGTAAGCCTATTTTATGTTTAAGTTTTTCGGCATGTTCGTTATAAGTACATATAGAGTTACCACATCAATGAACCACACCATGGAACCAAACATGTACGTATCTACCTGACAAAAATAAATGAAGAGCCCAAACACATACATTTTTGAACGGAGAATGGTTGTACCAACCCCATCATCAAAATATAATTTGTATGTTCAGCAAAAAATACAAACAAGTAGGAATCATGTCATTGCCCCTCTTTTAAAATTTCGGTCATTAAACATCACTGAATATAATGCCACATCATTTTATCACAGTAAATGACAATCGTAAAGTCTGTAAGAGGATAGAAATTTAATTTCTAAGAGTTTTAAATTGATCTTTTAAAAGAGTTTTCACAATGCAAAAAATTATCATAACATCGAATGGAACGAGTGAGAAAACGCTCCCTATTCCTCTCGTATCTTTATATTTTTCTTTTTATTCGAATCTGAAAAGTTTCAACAATTTTTTTGTTCCATATCTTTCGCTATTTACGACCCAAGTAGCCGGATAAAAACCACGCAATAAACTATTTATTGCAGCCCACTCCAGTAAACCTGTAACCCAATTTGTGCGTTATTTGAAACTCCGACGGCAGTGTACACCATGATGTGAGCCTGAGAAACATTCTGCGGAGCTCTTTAAATTTCGATATTTTTGGTAAATACCAAGTGTTTTCTCCAGTACGCAATTCATATTGACTAGGTATCTGATGTCAGAACGTATGTTGTGTTGAATGAGAAACGAACGTGCATTTTAGCGAATTTTTGAAGAAAATGAAGCTATTGCAATGGCTTCAACATTTGAATAATGCAAATTTTTGAAAATTTTCCTCATGGAAATCCGTTTCAGACAATTCTACAAAGATTCCTGAAATTTAACACTTTTTTGTAAGTATATATATATGTATATATTATACACATATATACTTTTTGGCACATTTATGTGCAATAAAAAGTTGAACAAGTAGAAAGAATTAAGTATAAATTGAAAATTTACCTAATATTTCGGCCTTAAAGCCTTCTTCAGAGTAGAACGAGAAGACTATATACATATATATACTTATATCTATATATTCATTTATATATGTGCCACTCCAGACGATATCTGCCCGAGGAATCGAGATAAAAAATCCCAAAAAATTTTAAAATGTCAATAATATCAAAAGAAAGGTCAAGTTCGTTGGCCACAATTTTTGGAGTACTCCAAGATGTCAAATTTTGAAAATTTAGAGTCAAAAATCGCTAAAGAAAAACAAAGTGTTTCTTGAGGTTTTTGGTGTGAATTACCATCTTAAACATAGGAGCATATATATGGTATATTCGGAATCAGCGTGAAATTTTCTATATGAATCATCCACCAAATCGGTTAAAATTATTCTTTGAAAATTCGATCACCAACTCATGCTGCATGAATGGAACTTTTTGTATTCTTTCAAATTCTAGGTTTCCGAAAAGAAGCAATATGATGGGTCGAAAATGAACGGAAAAAGCGTCTAAGGCCATCTAATATGTATTTCCCTCCAAATTTAGCTCGTGGGAACCATGAAAGAGGAGATACCTGATGACGTCACGGTTTTTCTGTAGCCTATTCCCGTAGAAATATTAAGAGTTCGAAAATTAAAATTAGGTTGAAGGGGTATTCGAGGGTGCTGAATTCTATAAAAAGGCTTCAAACTCCGACTCACCATCATTCCTCGTCATCTGTAGGGTGACCAACGGTCCGGGATGTGACGTACGAAGTTTCATCTACGAATCGAACGAATTCAGCAAAATGTGTTCAAATATTTATTGTATTTATTGTAAGACTATGATCCCGAAATCCATCGAAATCCCCTTTTATGGGGGCAATCGCTTAGAAGGTCTCTTTAAGTTCAATATAATTGTAGGTGTAGGTACAACCCTCAACCAGAATTAACTCGGAAAAAGGGTAGAGTCAACATCAGGGTATTTGATTTAGGGCCGGTTCATCAATTGCAAATAACAGGAGTCTAGGAGAGATTTAAACAACAGTAAGAACCAAATTGCAGTTTGGACGTTTATCCACCCTCAGTTAGAGCCAAACTGGAGTTTAAATTTAACTGGTACCTGGGGGGCCGAATAAAAATTTAACTGGAGATTAGTGAGATTATTCAAGACTTTCACACCTCAAGAAGCGAGCCAGTTTCAGTTTTGTTCGAGTTTCTATCTCAAGTTTAATATCTCCACCTTGGAAAATACGGATTTCGTTCATTGGGATTAGAATTTGGGCGATTCCGGACCATTGTTCTTGTGGTTATCGGAAAATTGTTTCAAGAAATGCGACTGCTTATCTACACACGTACCCTATGTACATACAAAGAAACCTAGGTTCTTACCCAACAAGCAGGAGTTGCCGAATTTTGAATGATTTTCGATGGATTCGTGCAGGGACAGTCAACAAAGAGTGTAACAGATCTTTTTCCCAAGTGAAGTTCATCAAAGAAGTCGGTACTTACCTATCATAGAGGAAACATGGTGTGACCGACTTCTGACAGCCAAGCCTAAATACTGCTACTTCGCATCGTTGGAATACGTTTATTTACCTACCTACCTACCTACCTATCTTCGTAGAGAGTCGATAAACATCACATCCGGAAATCAGGGAATCTGTTTAGGTAATATTCTATAACAACCACAACAACAATATAGGAACTTTTCCAAGACCCTTCAAGAAAATCTGACTGACGTTAACTATAATAGCACTGGTGGTAAGTATTTATTTCAGGATACACGTTGATATTGACACAACGTCTATCGGTGAAAACGAAATACGAAGTTTCTTTATTTAAAATAAAAATACATAAATACAATAGTTTGAACAACACAGCGGAGGCGCAGCAACAAAACTGGCAGCATAACCCCTCAAAAACTGGGAGGGTTCCTTGAGGGGTTACCCACTCTCTTCTAAATCAGTCATTTAAATGATCGAATATTGAAGTATCCATGCTTCAAGTACAGTTAACTGTCTGTTATGTTGGCATCGATGAGCCCCTCAATTCGTTAAGCTAGTTATTTATAAATGTAGTTAATCAAATCCCAGTTGAGCGTTGCAGTTGATAAACCGGCCCTCATTGACTAATAATCAAATCACACACGAAATATACGTAATTGTAAATTGATTGAAATTCACTTCTTGCGAAGTTCACTTCTTATCTTGTTAACCAATAGTATAGGTAGGAATGATTAGGTAGCTACTTAAAATTAAAAATAGTGTTCGTCGAGTGTGTTGAATTGAAGTAGGTAGGACTCCCTCATTCAAGTTCAATATTAATTCATTAAATTGGAATGGAATTCCAAATGAAATGGGCCTGTCACAACGCGCACTAACAGTTTGTTTTTTTCTGTGTCTTGGTGTAAATTACCACATCACTACGTTATTCAGCTTGAAAAAATACCCCAAAAACCATGATGTATCAAATGTGGTAATTGAATACATCCTCACGAGTTTTCAAGTTTTAAGCATATTTCGAGCATATTTGCGCGCACTCAATTCGAGTGTCGGCTAGTTTTTCCACGAAACTTTACGATCCATTTTCATTTTACGAAAATTTCATTTCGTAAATTGAAGGAGATAAGTAAGTGGGTGGTAGGTACGATGATTAATACCTGGGAGACCATGTATGAAAAAATAATAAAGAGAGAATTTCTTTAGTTTATTTTACAAATCCTGAGTTTCAGCAGGGGACGTGCTTTAGCCTTGACCTAACTGCCTAGTGCCTATATCGCTGAACGAAATTGAGGGACGAAAGCTCGTTACCAAAGTTTTCTAATACTTTTCACGTACTACCAAGCAAAAAACGTTGACGACTCGTTGGAGAGCTCTGAATTTATTACACAGTACACCACCTCTCATGTTGCTAAATTCCTCCTCCTCGATTATGTACAGAAAATGAGTTGTTGGGTTGATTTTCAGAGGCCAAGCTGGCAGCTCATGTGATACTTCCAAGCAAACTTCCCATTGTTAATGAATAATGAGACTACACATGAGGATTGTGCAATAATTTCTGCGAGTATCTCATTTCCTTATCCCAAGTCAGTCGTGTTCGGACCGCGCTCCATTAATGTTCGTCTCTATCTTAGTTATAGTTAGCATCAACTGTTGAGAGCCAGCAGAGGGCTGATGCAGTTTCCCTGTTTTTAAATTTCAGCCGTAGGCTCTAAGCTTTTTTTTTGACATTTTATGTCTTTGCTTTGGCACATAAAC
>JAEMON010000012.1:17114252-17126298 GCA_030264115.1 Lygus lineolaris
CGACCTAATGGTCCGATTTCGCTCGAATTTGGAGGGTAGTTGCATATCGAAGGTTTGATGAAACCCTACGGTATCTATTGCGCATGCGCAAAACTTGAAATCCGTGCAACACGCATAACTTTAACACTTTTCATCCGATTTCGATGAAATTTTCAGGGATTACGCAGGATAGCTCCCAGGTGGTCCCCTATGAAATTCATCACCAGCCCAATGGTAGCCTCTGCACATGCGTAAACATGAAACCCTTGAAACATCAATTTCTCGCGACCTAATGATGGAAATTTGGAGGAAAGTTGAGGATCGGAGATTCGATAATGCCCTATGAGTTTCATCAAGATTGGATCAGTGGTGCCCACCGCGCATGCGCAATCGTGAATCACT
Source organism: Lygus lineolaris (assembly GCA_030264115.1). Classification (NCBI taxonomy): domain Eukaryota; kingdom Metazoa; phylum Arthropoda; class Insecta; order Hemiptera; family Miridae; genus Lygus; species Lygus lineolaris. The sequence goes on from JAEMON010000012.1 coordinate 17,114,634, forward strand.
CATAACTTCGACAATTTTCATCCGATTTCGATGAAATTTTTATATTATATGTTATGTATATACAATCATGTTATGGATACGAGGAAGCTATGTGCCACACCCAACTTGGCAGACTTTTTTTTAAATATATATAGATAGGTACCAGGTCGGATATTGTCAGGAGTGACATAAATATTAAATACGCGTATGAATACGCATTCAAGATTGATTATCTAATCCACTGTTTTGGTGTAATCCGTTGAGCTGCGCCGTGTGTTGATTCACCGCGAAGTGGAACTAACTTTCTGGACCGCAGAAGGGGTGAAGACTGCAGTTCCAAACGAGGGGCGTCCAGGTTTATCTTGAGGTTGGTCCGGGAGCCGTCAGATCCCTTCAAGCGCCGCGAAGGCGAATGTGATCGCGATTCGCGTGCAAACCGGCGAGAGTTCGAAGATCCCTCAGAAACCCACAGTGCTCGAGGACGCGTGTATCAGAACAACACTCGAAGGACGCGATGCTCCATCGATTTACCTTTTCAGTGGACTTCGCAGCTGATTGATTCCAAACCATCGCGTCTGAAAGATAACATACTTCCTCGTAGCAGTAAGCCAAATAGGTATGTATAAGTATGAAGTATGCACAAATCAGTATGTGGAAGTACAATGCCACAAACCTCAATCTTGTTAGCGAATTTTCGAAGAAAATGAAGCTGTTGCAATGGCTTCAAAATGTAAATAATGCAAATGTTTGAAAATTTTCTTCATGGAAATCCGTTACAGACCATTCTAAAACGAATCCTGAAATTTAACACTTTTTTATATGTACCATATATATATTTTTTATAAAAAATCCAAAAAAATTTTAAAATGTCAATGATATCAAAAGAAAGTACGAGTTCGTCGACGAGAATTTTTGGAGTACTCCAACGTGTCAAATTTTGAAAATTTAGAGTCGAAAATCGCGAAAATACGTGCTTTTTGAGGTTTTTGGTGTGAATTACAAACTTAAACATAGGAATTTATGGTATATTCGGAATCAGCGTGAAATTACCTATAAGAATCACCCACCAAATCGGTTAAAAGTATTCTTTGAAAATTCGCTCACCAACTCATGCTGCATGAATGGAACATTTTTGCCTCAACATTGATTTGTTGTTATATTTGGTCGGTGTTTAACCCACACGATGCACAGTGGTCCGCAATGGGAGTGTAGCGCGAAAAAACTATTTGAAAAGCTGTCCAGGTAGGAAATTTCATTCTGATTCGGAATATTCCATATTACGTTTCTTAGTTTAAGATTGTGATTAACACCAATAACCTCACAAAACATGTTTTTTACCCTAAATTTTCAAAATGTCCCCTTAGAAAACTCAAAAAATTGTGGCCAATGAACTCATCCTTCCTTGTATATATATATGACCTTTTTTATATTGACATTTTGAAATTTTTTTGGATTTTTTAGAACTCGTCTGGACTGACACATAATGATAAGTACGTGGATACTTATGAAACAACACATGAAACACATACTCAAATGTTTTAAATTTCTAGAATCGTTTTTGAATGGCCAGATATGAATTCCCAAAAATTAGCGCACTCAGTAACAAATTTGGACCATTGAAATAGCTTCATTTTCTTAGAAAATTCGCTAAATTAATTATTCATCTTTAATTATTCCCATATAAACAAATTCTAGAGCACTTCTGAAGAATAATTTCATCAAAGAGAGGGCTCGCAGGCACCGGCATGTTCATGCACTTTTTATGTACTTCACTAAATCCGTTATTAAGTATATAAAACCGTATTATTATGAGAAAATCCGTTATTCCGAGAATACTCGTATATTTGAAATATTCGTGGTGACTTGAGTGGGAGGCAGCCATTTTCACCTGTTATGAGGAACAAAACCGATACTGATCTAATATAACTTACCAACGGCACTCAGGCAGTTCATAAGTTCGAAGTTGAAATTATCGAATACAATCAAATATTTCATCTCTCCTGCTATTAATTGTACCTAGGTCCTTGGGCTTTTAGCTAATGATTACGATCCATTTCGATGGAGTTGAAAATTCGACTTGATAGTCGCTAAAATCACGTTCTAGACCACTGTGCGATGTGTAGTTTATGAAAATGTTCATCCGTCTCAATAAAAGCTTGCATACACCCGCAGCCCTCGGCTACCTGCAACTCTTTGAGAAGTAAATTTTCTTGTAAGAGGGTTACTAGAATTAGTTCATAGTAATAATTTATAAAAGAAAATTTTCAGGCTACAGTACTTATAAATATTTATAGAGTATAGGTAATTATGACAATGAACACCTACGTAGGTATTGCTGGGAACATCCCCTAGCTCAAGATATTGACTCATCACGTATTCCTTTGAGGGGAATAATCTGATGCGTGTGGTTGAAATCACAGCTAACAATGTATTGTTAACTAGTGAACACATAGCGTAGACAACTGCATTAAAATCGGCACTTTGGAAAGTTGATTCACGATGAAGGAAAAGGGTTAAGGACAACAAACTAACCAGGCCAACACGCCTGCGGTCAGAGTGGGCTAGGCAGGCATTGCCTAGCCTGGACTCTAGGCTGAATAAACGAATAGGGCTAAATTAAGTAATTGATTGAAATAGGAACAGGCCAACTTTTGATCGATGAATTAGAAGAGCGATATTTTTTTAAACTTGAGTTTTGCTACTTTATTTTCTTAGGGCATTTCATATTATTACGTTCATTATACCCGTAGTTAGAATTGTTTCCTCATACCTGCTTTCTAACAGAAGCTAGTTGAACAAGATGTGACAAATTAGGAAGCTAGAATTAATTTCTTATAGGTAGGTAGTCATTGTACACCTCTGGTCAATACCAACGTCTTTTCTTTTTTCCAATATTAGGGTGGGCACCTAATTTAAGAAAAAGTTCCATTCATGCAGCATGAGTTGGTGAGCGAATTTTCAAAGAATAATTTTAACCGATTTGGTGGGTGATTCTTATAGGAAATTTCACGCTGATTCCGAATATACCATTTGTTCCTATGTTTAAGATGGCAATTCACACCAAAAACCTCAAAAACACGTTTTTTAGCGATTTTTGAAACTAAATTTTCAAAATTTGACCCCTTGGAGTACTCCCAAAATTCTGGGCAACGAACTCATCCTTACTTTTGATATTATTGACATTTTAACATTTTTTTTTTTGGATTTTTTATCTCGATCCCTCTGGCAGATGTCGTCTGGAGTGGCACATATATAAATATATACCTATATATAAATATATATACATATGAAAAAGTGTTAAATTTCAGGAATCGTTTTAGAATGGTCTGAAACGGATTTCCATGAAGAAAATTTTCGAAAACTTGCATTACAAAAATTTTGAAGCCATTGCAATAGCTTCATTTTCTTCGAAAACTCCCTAAAATGATAAAATAGATAGATGAGAAAATAGGTAAGCGGCTTTATTGTTTCGCAGATTCACCCATTTCAAAATAGTCATCCTTTCGCCCAACCACTTTCCGAAATTCTAGAATTCTTCGGTAGGTTGTCGCCTGCCCACCAGTCACCTACCAATGCCGCCACTGCCTTAGGCCTATTATAACCTAGCCAGGAACTTTGCCTTAGTTCTTCAGCACCTCATCAAAATCAGTTCAGTCGTTCGAGCGTGATCGAGTGACAAACACATAGACTGTTCGTCTCACCTGACTCATGACTGATATACTGACTCACCGAACATCACCAGACTTGCATCTTCAAGTATCCAATCTCAAGCCCTATCCAAATTTCGAATTACAAACTGGGAACAATAATAAATACAGATAGATTGTATGATGGAATGACGATTACCTACCTACTCACCTACCAATACATTTATCTAGACAGTTGTACTTACTTAGCAAATACTTTTTTTAAAGACTTTTTTTCACTCATTAGGAAATTTTTTGAAAATTGATCGAGCTCGTTGAGTACCTAATTAACTAGCCTTTACCAAACGGCTCAAAAAAAACCTACCCGGATTTACCCATGTTTCTTCAAAATTACGGTTTATGAGACCGAAACAATCTTCATCAGTTTTGGGAAAACCAGGTTCAGTTCGGGTGACCGAAACCTTGACATTCGGAGCATTCTCTTGCGAAGGAGACACACTTTCATATTGACCCACTCACCCTTTGGAGTTGAGTATGAGTAATCTTCGTAGAAGTAAACCCAATTCGACCTCAATCAGCAACCATTTGTGTACCCCTCTCACGTCAACGCCTACATAGATCTATAGTTACGTACCCATGAAATCCACCCCTTGGGAAAGTTACGGCACCTACGCTTTTGAATTGAAATATTCGAGAGGAGGTCGTTGAATTAATCATCATTTAACGTTCAACGAAAGATGGATTATTTCCGCTTCAAAAGACAATTGATTATCGTTATTCTTTGAGGGGCCAAGGGCTCCAAGCCCAAAATGCCCTCAAAATCTTAGCTACCGAAACATAGGAACTCATAGGATAACATTATTACTGCTTGGCACCAATGAGTTCGAGAAACGGAAAACCACCCCCTCTCCCCTTCCCTAACAATTTTAGCGATGAATTGTTTTCCCAATTTTCAATGGATTTTGATGCGGTTGGCGGCATTCTTCCTACTTCTTCACTATCTCGGCTTATGAGGTGCTTTCAAAGCCAAACTTTGAAGAAAAGGTGAGAAAAAATGTGAAATTACAAAATTAAGGTACCTAATGCAAAATCTCGCGTGAGGATTTGAATATCAAGAAGGATTCCATAAACCGCATCAAATTCGGTGGATAAATTGGCTGAGAAAAATGGAAAAGTTCCATTCATGCAGCGTGAGTTGATGGGTGGATGATTCTTATTGGAAATTTCACGCTGATTCCGAATATACCATACGTTCCTATGTTTAAGATGGTAATTTACACCGAAAACCTCTAAAAACACGTTTTTTAGCGATTTTTGCCTCTAAATTTCCAAAATTTGACCGCTTGGACAACTCCAAAAATTCTGACCAACGAACTCATCCTTACTTTTGACATTATTGACATTTAAACATTTTTTCGGATTTTTTATCTCGATCCCTCGGGCAGATATTATCGTATGTAATGACACATATATAAATATATATATAGGTAGTGTTACATAAAAAGTGTTAAATTTCAGGAATCGTTTTAGAATGGTCTGAAACGAATTTCCATGAAGACAATTTTCAAAAATTTGGATTAAGAAAATTTTGAAGCCATTGCAATAGCTTCATTTTCTTCGAAAATTCGCTAAAAACTGAATTACATGACATCACATTTCACTAACAGTTTTATATCTACACAATCATTCTTTGATTTCATGGTAAATATTGTTGAGATATTATTACAGCGGCAATAGAGAGTATTAGGTATTAGCGCCTGAAACTCTTTTCCAATGGCCACACCAGGCAGTGATTGAGGGCGAAATCGATATATTCAAGGCAAGGTTTCCTCATTTGCCAAGTAAAGTGACTTACCGGGATTTCCTTGCCTTCGACTAGAATGTCAATAGTGTTGTCTCTTCTTCTTCTCACCTCAGAAGGGACAAGGTATTATGGTGGGTGCTAAAGCTAAGTTTCAAAAGACGGGAGTCGGGCTTGAGCATTAGTGACATTTCATAGTTTAATAAAATAGTTATTAGTAACTCACCGAGTCATTAGCCCTGATACGTACGAACTACGAAGGCGAAGTAACTATGAAGAAGACACAACAGCTTTCACTGAGAACACTTTTTATATTTAAATAAAAAGAATCAGACAAGAATTAGAGAAAAACTGAATGTGCGTGAAGCATAGGAAGTAGGAAGAAGAAGTGAATTTTTAACCAGGAAAATTACATGGGGCCAAAAAGGACAACGTATGATACAAATCACAGTAATACAAAAGATGGACTGAAGAGGCCAAGCGGTCGGTAGGTACTTGTTATCAAGTGAAGTCACTACAGTTCATTATTCATAAATTTGATCTTGTAGCTGATTTATGTGTCTTGACCTAAGACGGTTGTGACACAAATCTTACTATGAAGATCCTACATTTCTCAGTGGGTTCAGAGGTCTTCTATGTGCATCATGTCGCAGGGAAACATGATGAGTTGCTTTTGCGAGCTAGGGATGAATGAGCACGTTTTGGACAGAATGTCTCGGAGCTGGGATCGTTCGAAGACTGTTCAATGTCTGCTTCATTCTTGATCTGCTTCAGTCATGGTGTGCTTCAATATTGATTCAACGAATTTGCTCAGCTCGGTTGTTTGTTGCAAAATTCTCTCAGCAACTTCAATGAGGAACCACATACACCAATTTAGCAGAATGAAGACTTTGGGTCTTCCTAATAAATTATTGAAAAAGTACATCCATCCAATTTCCAGTATTGTGACATCTAATAGCAGCCTCTAGATGTCTATGAACACTCTCGAATATACGATTGAATGTTTATGTTATACCCAATGTGGCTGCTAGCTGTAGGAACATAAATATCATTTTTCCAAATCGATTAATTATCATCAATTGTTTAAATTTTTTTTCTGAAAGGAAATGACCCAAAAGAAACAATATTGAAGTCGTAGAGCAAAAATAATGTATCTGCAATTTTAGGAGATTTATTAGAATTTTCATTCTTGTAATATGGCGGGAAAGTTACGTTGAAACGGGTGTCGTCTGTCATTGGCCGTCCCGTCCATGCCTGTAAACCAAACAAGACTGAAAACGGAAAATTTCCAAAAACAACGCTGTTTTAGCTCGAGGTTAGTGAGAATATAATTAACTTAATTAGCTAACTGATTGAATTAATTATTAATTATTAATAATCAATTATTTAGATAAATTATTTTTTCACTGCTCCCTGCGTGATCTCAGCACATTCTCTTTCAGCTGTTCTTTTAGTGTGACGTGTAACAGGGTGTCTCAAGGGCCCTCGGAATGCCGCCTGTTTTTCAAACAGCTGAGATTTTATTCAGCACATTAAGCAGCATTTTCGCCGCACCAGAACAATAAACTATTTTTTTCTTTGTATTAACCATGTTATTTTATTCCAAATAACAATAGAAGAGCAGAAAAAAATTGATTTTCTCATATACAATCATTCCCCATTCAACAATGTATGACCGAATTCAGGAACTGAGGTTTCTGGTTAGCAGGAATAATATATTATTATTCCCCCCCGGGTAGCCAGCTGCGATATGTTTATAAGATACCCATTTACATTGGACCGGAACAGTCTCACGTGGTTTATGTAAGTTTTGGGGACACCATGTGGATGGCATACAGAAAATATCAAACTTATTCCCATGCACTAGATTCACTGTACGCGGTTTCTATGTCCGAGAGGAATTACATAAGCACGAGGAGCCTTGTCGGTCAGATGTGAACGCCCGCGACCTAGACGGGATTTTCCTCAAAGGAACAGGAATGAAGTCATTCGAGAGTCTGTAATAAACCGATGTAGGCGAATAATAACCAAATATAACCAACGATTACGCTTCGATCTCTTTGCAAGACAGGTGGAAACAGGTGGCCCTTAGTGGACGAGTGATCCGAAAATAGCAACTAGAGAGCCAGCTGGTCGGTACAGAACATTATGAAATAGACCAATTAAAATAGGTAGGTATATTTCGCTTCGGAGTGTACCACAAAGTAGCAAAAGTTAAATTCATGCAACATGAGTTGGTGAACGAATTTTCAGAGAATAATTTTAACCGATTTTGTGGGTGATTACAGGAAATTTCACGCTGATTCCGAATATACCATATTATGTTCCTGTTTAGGATGGAAAACCTCGAAAACACGTTTTTTTTTAGCGATTTTTGAAACTAAATTTTCAAAATTTGACGGAGTAGGTACTCCAAAAATTCTGGACAACGAACTCATCCTTACTTTTGATATTATTGATATTTTAACTTTTTTTGGATTTTTTATCTCGATCCCTCGGGCAGATATCGTCTGGAATGACTCATATATAAACATATAAATATATATAATGTTCATATAAAAAAGTGTTGATTTTCAGGAATCGTTTTAGAATGGTCTGAAACGGATTTCCAAGAAGAAAATTTTCAAAAATTTTGCATACGAAAATTTTGAAGCCATTGCAATAGCTTCATTTTCTTCGAAAATTCGCTAAAAAAGCTTTATTCCCTATTTTTGAGGTGAACATTATTTGTTTCTATTCAAACTACGTTTCAGACATTTCTGAACAATAATGGTTTTCTTATCTGCCTGTCTGTCAGTGTCCACAAATCCTTGCCGCGCTATCATCATAGTATGTTCACCTCACACTATGTGGAAGAAAAGGAAATTATTATCAATCGTTTTTGTCCTGTGACTTTGTTCATTCTCAAAGAAAGGTGTCATAGTTTTACAGTATTTACTCTTTCCTCATGTACGAAACTTCAGAAATATATTATACTCCGATGACTGCTTCACCATGTAGATTATAGTGAGAAATATTATTATCAGACGGATGTATGCTCGTTAATTGAACAATTCCCAGACGAGACTGTTGATTTGATCAATTACCAGGAATAAATCATGATATAACTTGTTGATTCTTGTGTTGCTTCCCACGATTATCTTTATGTACTTTTCCGTTTATCAACAATAATTATATTGACATTGTTCATCATCATCGCATTTCAATGTTAACAGGACTCGACGGGTATTATAGGTATTGAATGTTGCACGTCTGACACATTGATTTCGCAAGAGCACTCCGTGAGCAACTTTTTTTTTTTTTTTTTTTTTTTCATCAAGACAGCCATCTAATACTGTATAATGAGATGCGATACCGATCAAAACACTACCTGGCCGGTATTAATATTCTTCACTGATGTTTTAACGTTGAAAAAAAGAGATTTCAGTGAGAGACTATCAATAAATAATAAAAGTTAGGAATCACTCCAACCCCATCAAGAGGAAATATTCACATTTTTGTATAGTCACATCTATCGTGTTGTATGGATTCAATTTTTCTGGTGAGTTCCAAGGTTGTTTCATGAGCTTAAGCGAATTTTCGAAGAAATTTAGCTATCGCAATGGTTTCAAAATTTTAGTAATGCAACTTCTTGAAAATGTTCTCCATAAAAATCCGTTTCAAACTATTCCAAAACGATTCCTGAAGTTCAACGCATTTTAATTTGTATTTATATATTCAGTTATATATAGGTTTATACTATTCTGTGTTGTGTTGTCGGTCGGAAAAATCCAAAAAAATTGCAAAATGTCAAAAATATCCAAATAAAGGGTGAGTTTGTTGGCCAGAACTTTTTGAATACTTAAGGGGGTAACATTTTCGAAATTTTGGGTAGAAAATTTGTTTGAAAAAAAAAGAAAAAAACTCAAACAGTTTTAGGTGTAAATTGCCATCCTAAACGTGAGAACATATTTATGGAAATTCGGACTCGACGCAAAATTTCCTATAAGAATCACCCACCAAATCGGTTAATATGCTCCTTTGATAATTCGCTCATCAACTCATGCTGCATGACTGAAGATTCTTCATAGGTACTAATAATACGAATATTGCCAGTTTTGTTCTTGAAGAAAATTTCAAGCTGAACTCAAAGTGCATTTACTTCTTATTTGTGAATGTGCCTGAGAGGTTATGTGCCGTCATTATGTGCCTTTCATGCAGCATACCACCACTAATAGTGGTCATATTGTGGCTAATTCTTCATTATCCTGAAAATTTTTGGCTAGTTTTACCACATACACATGTACACACAAAAAGGCCAGCAAAATACACCAAACCAAGTAGATATTGAAGGATTTGTTGAACAAATTCAATGCAAGAATTTATGTTGAAAAGATTCCTTATTATTCAATCAGATTATTTCTATGTATAGCGTAAGTGTATTAAAATACTGTTGATTTTAATGTTAATGAATCCCAAGAATATGATCACGATGAAAGATACCTACAACGTTCAAAAAATATGCATGATAGGATCTCTTCGTTGACTGCAATGTATCTACGTTCAGCTAAATTTGCGATTTCCTTCAGAATTGTATCCTAACATCTACTTTTCACTAATGACTCATACCAACAATTAGATTTGAGCCAATTAGGACCACATAGCCTTCAATAATGGATACCATTATGTTTTCGCCAATACACTTTATTATACCTATACCACTAGATTTATTAGAAATAAATGCTGATTCCAAAAAAAATAATTCATTGATCGATGTATTTTTCGTTCTCGCACAAGCCTGGGAAAATCACCTTTTTAAATCGAAGTTTCCAAGTTTTCGCTGCATTTTGCCCATTATCTATCTTACCTCATTATTTAGAAATCTCCCGGTTATCTCCAGCTTTTCACAATGACATTTGGAATAGATAGACGAGGGGAATTTTTTCTGAAGAAAAAAGTGCAGCATGAGTGAGTGAATTTTCAAGGAATAATTTTAACCGATTTTGTGGGTGATTCTTATAGGAAATTTCACGCTGATTCCGAATATACCATATTTATGTTCCTGTGTTTAGGATGGTATTTCACACCAAAAACCTCAAAAAACACGTTTTTTAGCGATTTTTGAAACTAAATTTTCAAAATTTGACCCTTTGGAGTACTCCAAAAATGCTGGCCAACGAACTCATCCTTAATTTTGATAATATTGACATTTTAAATTTTTTTTGATTTTTCATATCGATACCTCGGGCAGCTATCGTCTGGAGTGACACATAAAGGTATAAATATATATACATAGGTATGAAAAGGGTTAAATTTCAGGAATCGTTTTAGAATGGTCTGAAACGGATTCCCATGAAGTAAGGCAGTCAATTCCATCCAGTAGGCCCTGAGAAACGGGGAAGAATGTGCTGAAAAACATGATTTTTCAGGAAACGCATTTCAAGGAGTAGGGAATGGCAGGGAAAATCATCTCGCGATTTAATTTCTACCTCATTTTCTGTTCATTAGCTGGGAACCTAGGTTCAGTTTTTCTTCCTCCACTATATATATATATTATATTAGTCCAATATATATATATTAGAAATTAAAAAAAATAAATAGATATAAAAAAGTGTTAATTTTCAGGAATCGTTTTAGAATGGTCTGAAACGGATTTCCATGATGGAAATTTTCAAAAATTTTGAAGCCATTGCAATAGCTTCATTTTCTTTAAAAATTCGCTAACAAATTTAAACCTTCCCAACCCTTGATATGGTTTCAATAACGTTAGGTCAGATCACCATTCGTAAACGCAGGAAACTAAGAGCATTCCAACCAGCAGGATCGACGATCGGATCAGATCTAGATAAAAAGGTGCAAGTATAATCACATCCATGGAACAAAGTTATTGTTGGATAACTCGCTAGCTTCCTACCCGGTCAGGTAATTACCAGGGCGCTCATTGATGCTGCCCTAATTCAAAGGTGTTGACTCTCATTATCATAATAAGCAACTGGAATACACCGCTTTGTCTTCATAATGGGGAATTTCGCTCAGGATCTCTTTGAATTCTTAATTTGATATATACGAATGATATATACCTGTTGAATCCTAGGATTGTGGACTGTATAATTTCGATGGAATGAAAGACTAATAAACATTTGACTTGGGAGAAAACTAATTGTATTTACTTTAACGTCAAAAACTGGAGTAATTTGAATAAAACAATAAGAATCAAAGCAGGGGTTGGTGCAGCATCGGAAAATGAGCGCGGTCTGTC
>JAEMON010000012.1:17127576-17138356 GCA_030264115.1 Lygus lineolaris
GAATGGAACTTTTTTTTTTTTTTAGTCCAATAGTAGGTACTAGTCTTCCATATAAATATTCAGATCATTGTTCGAACATTATTCATACGAGTAATGTCGCTTCTTAATTTCCCCAATGTCCAGGATTGTTAATTAAGAGAATTATTAGTAGGACAACTAATTTCTTCTAGTACCAAGGCCGAGCAATATAATGTATGGATTACTCTAGAAAGTCTTTACCAAATGTTTTCTCCTCAATCTAGGATCTAATTGTTATTATCTTAGGTGGCAATGTTTTTGTTGAATAACGGTATTTAGACATCTCTATTTAGGTAGGTAATGACTTGGGATCCCAATACGCCAGCAGCAGAGGTTTCGTTCATAAAATTCGTCAACACGTCACGTGGGTGGATATCTTACGGCTGTTGAGTGTGATTGACCTTTACAACTTTTCCGCGTGAGAAACAAAACAAGAACCGCAGTAGGTAATTGTCCACTTTAGCGCAATAACGAAGGATCCTGACTGAAAGCCGATAACGAGGGTTGGGTCACATTCCTCAACCGATTATCGACTCAGTGAAAAACGTTAGGTTCCTATTAGCATCCGTCCTAGAGGTCCTTGAGGATCAAAGTGAGGAAGGGAAGCAACCTTTGGTTTCTTCAAATGATTGTTATTGTTGATTTGTGATTTCCACCTCTTTGAGGTCGTTCGTAACGCATGTAAAGCTTTGCCAAAAACGCTATCAGTACGCGGTGAGGTGCCGAATAATCAAGTTCGGCAGTGACAAGCCCATGAACATTTCAACCCATCATTGGAGCTAAATGCTATCTCTTTCACGGTACGTAGGTCCTTTCGAGGATTATTTTTCCAAGTAAGTTTTAGCACGTATTTAGCACGGTCAGGAACTGACACATAGTAACACCCACGGAAAAATATAGGAAATAGATTCATAACACTATGAGTTTGGCTCATCAAGTATTTTAACATGTTGAGCTAACTCCTTAACGATACATGATTAACCCTACTGCAGGTAAATAACCCACTCGCATCCAACGCTTTTGACGGTTGGGAACGAAAACTAGGCCCTCCTAAGGATAGGCCCCTGATAGATATCTACGAATATCGCTTCCCTTGCGGATGCTTATCCCTGAAATCCTAAAAACTCTCAATTCTCCCTTCAATGGGCCGATTTCGTTTACAATTTTTTGGGGCAAACCCGCTTCGGGACAAACCTTCTAAATTGCCCTAATTTAATAATCCCCTAATCGGATCGCATGGTGGAAACTGCACATGTAATAACCTGAAATCCTTTCAACATGCATCACTTCCACAATAAATATCATCGAGGATTGTTCAGATCAGTCGAAATGATTCTATATGAATTTCGTTTCTCTTCAATTCGGATGGTTAAACTATAAATACATTCCCTGATGAAAATCCCTGTCAAACCAGAACTAGTAACTACGCATGCGCAAGCGTCAAACCTTCCAAATACATATTCCTCGCCAGCTAATTGTACACATCAGCAACAATTTGGGTAGTATACGATAACTCGTACAATATAATGATATCTTTGTATGACGCACTTAGTTTGTTACCGACTACTTTTAATATTATCTTCTACTCAAATATATGTTTCAATAGTCATATTTTTTCGTATATCTGTATCATACATTCACTTAAATTACACCCTTGCGCTAATTAATGGAATCAAGCCGATTTTCTTCATAAAAACGCCTTTTATCCACATAATCATCAAAATGATTACAATATTTTGATGATGGTAAACCACTCGGTCATCCTTATTGACTATAACGGATTTTACGCGTTTAGTCATTGAATCGACCAAAGTTTTGCTCTGTTGGAGGAATTTTTCATCGCGGAACCAGACGTACTGAAGAGCTGAAACTATATCTTGTCTTTTGTGGTGCAGTCCATCTTCCTGAGTCGTCCTTTGAAGGTGGCCCACAGATCTTCATTAGGATTCTAGTGAGGTGAGTTCTCGAGCCATTCTAACACCTTTACACCACTTTGTGAGGAGAATTGCTTCACCTCTTCTATCAATTTCCTGGTGCAGGGAGTGAGAGTGCAGCATCTGCGCAGAGGTGTTGATGAGAAAGTCTCCCCTATATAATCATATTTGATCAGTTCGTAAAACACCCCAAAAAGAAGAAGTTCTGTGGGTGTTCCTAATATTTTGGACCAGGGCCAATTGTACCAGTGTTGAAGGGATGGTGAATGGAGATAAATACATTGAAGTACTGCCTTCCAGAGTGGTTTCACTGCTCCGGAGACTCATTCCGTGTGTCCCAGCAAGATTTGGCACATTTCCGTACTTCAAAAAAAGTGAAGCAGTTCTTCTCACGAAGTGGTGTAAAGGTGTAGGAATGGCTCGGGAACTCACCAGACTTGAATCCCAATCAAGATCTGTGGGCCACCTGCAAAAGTACGACTCAGGAAGATGGACTACACCACAAAAGAAAATATAGTTTCAGCTGATTTCTGAAGATCCGCAATTAAAAATTCCTCCAACAGTACAAAACTAGTGGCTGTTGGTTGATTCAATGCCAGAGAGCTTCAAATTTGTTATAGACAGGAAAGGTACCGCCAAGTATCTTCCAGACCAAGTGGTGAGTCCCATCCAAGTATCAATATTTTGATGATTATTTGAATTTAAAGGCGTTATTATAAAGAAAATCGGATGGATTCTATTGAATCGCACAAGGGTGTATTGAACACGGGGAAGCTATGGTGAAACGCTCTCTCAAGAGGTTCTTTTAATTATTCCTGTCGATGTGAATAAAGAACAAACAGAAGGACAGAGGAGAATAAATTGAGATAACGGTTTCCAAATCATATTCATAATTATTTACAGAATATTTATAGCACAAAATATTGAAAAAATTATGAATTTTAAATGGGAAATTCTGAATTTGGCTTAAAAAACCTATCATAAGAGCCAACCGTCTTCTAATACCTAGCTAAAGACGAATACTTGCTTCATATAAGGATTAATTATTATCAATGTACCTGTAGATGATACAGATAGACGATTCTAATAGTGCTGATCGAGAAAGCTCCAGTCCCTCTTAAATCGCGCATCATTTGCATTTTCCTCGAATTATTTTTTATCGCTATTACGATACTGGCTCTCCTTTTCTGCAACGGAACCCACTCGTGGTTCAATGAATTCAAGGACTGCTATTGTGCAGGTGCAGACCTGGCACGAGCTGGCTGAAGTAGGCAGTTTCAGACATTAATTTCTCCTGTGTTCTTACAGTGTCATCGTTAAGTTCGTGATTGAAACACTCACGCTTGTAGATTAGGTATATCAGTTTTCCACTATAGCAGACCAACAACTGGCTTATAGTTGATTTTTTAATGGTTTTAAATAGTCATAATTGTGCAGCACTGCACCAGAGCAGAGTAATTCTTTGAAGCAAAATCAAAATCGGCTGAAAAAATTCATTCAATACACTCTTGGTAAGTCACCAGGTTTCTGTAGAAATATAACCTACTTTCCTACTCTCAATGTCATGTTACTGATTTCACAAACTACACAGTAGACAATTTTCATGGGAATAGTGGCAATTCTTCTTCATTATACTATCCTTCAGCTCATTCTCCCATAACTTCACTCCACTGTTTAAATAGGTATTGGGAGCGCTGTTGTTATTTCATTGTATTGAAATATTTTATTTTTATCGAGAGTCTATTTGCTTAACCACTTATATATTTATTACTCATGGCAAACTCCACAAACTAAAACCTACAATTTTGATGTGGTTCTTGAAAAACGATAACGAAGTTCAAAATATTAAAATTATTTGTGATAGTTGGGTACAAATCACAATCCTGTTATATTTGAATGGATAAACACGCCGTACGTTCAGCACTGAATGTTCACTTATAGTTAATGTTAACCTATACACATAACGTAAAATGGTCGGATGCTAACAATTTAACTACCTATGTTTGAAGTTAATGTAGGTATTTCAAAATAAGGTAAACTGAGGTAAACCAGGGTAAAATGGTTAGTTAAATTGAAAGTTCTAATCTGAGTGAGTTCCTAAATTTTTTGAGGGAGATTCAAGCTCGTATTTCTGACTCTTCTCCTGGTTATTAATATCATCTGAATTCCAATAAATTCGATAAACAAGTTGGAATAATATTGAATGCTATAGGGAAATTAACTAAGCATTTGGTTGAATTTCCGTTTATATTTCTATTTCTATATATAGTCATTCATATAGAAATATAGTTCATATTTCATAGTCTAGTCTTCCGTTAATGAGTCAGTTCTGATTCGAGACAACCACGTTGCTAAAAATTTAATTTGCTCATACCTTTTAAGTATACAAAGTCAGTTATTGTTCGACTTAGACGGAAACCTTACTGACATTAGACTACATAATATACCTACCTACACATTACAGTACAATATAACATGACTACTTTTCTTTTCCAGTTCGTTATGAGACTAAATCGCGTTCTGGTGGCCGCCCCTTTGATATTTTCATTGGCATCATGCTTGATCCCGGATATGAACAAGGTACGTAATATAAGACTATCACCGCACTTTCAAATAAGATTATCACGTAATTATCACCGCACGATCATGTATCCAATTGGTCAACCTTGAAAGGACCGTAATCCAGAAGATGATCTTCTCGCTCAGTATAAATCAAACATGAGTAGGTACCTACTAGATACCTACCCTACATAAGGTGATAATTATCTCATCGAAATGGGAAGTAAATAACGTTTGATTTCTTGGTTAGTCAATTAAGAAAATGATGCAAATTTAGTGGTTAGGCAAAATTGCCAACCCTCCGAGGTTTCGTAGAGGGAAATAAGAATGACGTTTATTTAGATAAGGGTTCATTCTCGAGGTTCACTTAACAAACAACTCAAGGTACCTCTGTGAAATGAAATAACAACTTTCATGATAACGTTCATTTTCAGCGAATTTTCGAAGAAAATGAAGCTATGGCTTCAA
Source organism: Lygus lineolaris (assembly GCA_030264115.1). Taxonomy (NCBI): domain Eukaryota; kingdom Metazoa; phylum Arthropoda; class Insecta; order Hemiptera; family Miridae; genus Lygus; species Lygus lineolaris. Next base: position 17,132,556 of record JAEMON010000012.1, read on the forward strand.
AATTTTTGTAATGCAAATTTTTGAAAATTTTCTTCATGGAAATCCGTTTCAGACCATTCCGAAACGATTCCTGAAATTTAACACTTTTTCATATGTATATATATATATATATATATATTGTATATATAAAATATATTTATTCATATACGTGTCACTCCAGACGATATCTGCCCGAGGGATCGAGATAAAAAATCTAAAAAAAATTTTAAAATGTCAATAATATCAGAAGTAAGGATGAGTTCGTTGGACAGAATTTTCGGAGTACTCCAAGGGGTCAAATTTTGAAAATTTATTCTCAAAAATCGCTAAAAAACGTGTTTTTTGAGGTTCTTGTTAGGAAATACCATCCTAAACATAGGAACATAATATATGGTATATTCGGAATCAGCGTGAAATTTCCTATGAGAATCACCCACAAAATCGGTTAAAATTATTCTTTGAAAATTCGCTCATCAACTCATGCTGCATGAATGGAAATTTTTATAATTATACGACTAAAACAAAACTATAAAATTATTGAACTATTTCTATATAACTATTTTTTGGTTTACTATTCTCAAAATTAACCTTCGGAATCGAACACAGAAATTAAAAAAATTAATTAATTAATTAAAATGTGATTATATTTACGTTTCAAGATAAGTACGTACTTACGTAGAATCCAAAAACATTCGTCAAAAATTTATTCTTCAAAATTCTGCATCTTGAATGAGTGACAGAGGACGTACATATAGGTGGATAAATAAGTACAAGGCCAAATTTAATCTTTCTGAAAATCAAATCATAAATAAAAAATGTTTATTCACGAGAACGTTATTCACATATGATCGAAGAAAGATCATCGACCTGAGATGTGGGATTGTCCGATTCGCGAGTCCACGTTATACTAACTACAACTGCATTGGCCTTTCAGAACAGGTTTCTAGAAAGAAACTAAACTCTCTGAAGATGATATGAATCTGGTACTCGCGAACCGTGGCGGATCTAGACATTGCGGAGCCCTGGGCAATTCGCTAGGAGTGATTTAGTTCGTATTAAATCTTTCCCTACAAATGTCAGTCTGCGCACGAAAATATTATGCCCTCTACAACTCTTATATAAATTTTAGCGCTCATACTGAATATAGGCACACCATGTTCCTATACACTTAAATAGCTAATTAGTATTGATAATTAAAAAATAAAAATCACCATTTGAACCGCCATTCGTATGAATTTCATTCGTATGAAAGAAAAGTTGTGGGCCATCAAATTCTTCGTATAATTACACATAAAGACCATTGCCAGCTCACTAACACCGTAGATATGACTTTTTCAACGTTACAGAAAAATGAATTCGACTGAAAAATTAATGGACACGGGAAACATTGAAATGCATTGCTATAGTGTTGGTTAGCTGGAGTTGGTCTCATTTGACGAAGAATTTGATGGCCCATAACTTTTCTTTCTTACTCCTTCTTGGGACTACAGCTACCTCTCCGCATGCATAATCGTGAATTACTACAAACACCGAATTTTTCTCTCAAACTTGGAGGATATAACTGGAAGCTTCAATATGGTTGCTTACGAAATCTGTGGCAACCGAATCATCGGCAGCCATGGCGCATGTAAAATTCGAAGTTTCACAATTCGAAACTGTCAACCTCCAACTACCCTCCGAATTAGAGCGAAATCGATCCATTAGGAACAGAGAAATCGTAGTTTCAGAAAATTCGCGTTTGCGCATGCGCAGACGCTACTGGTGGGCCGATGGGGATGAAATTCATAGGGGACGCTCCAGGTTATAACTAGCGTAATCCCTGAAAATTTCACCGAAATTGGTCAAGTAGTTCCGGAGATACGCCTAAGGCAACAAATTTCAAGTTTGCGCTTGCGCAGTAGCTATTACTGATCCAATCGTGACGAAATTAATTTGTCTTGGCGCCAGTCCACAGCTATCCTGCAAACTTGAGCGAAATAGGTCAATTAGGAACTGAGATGCAGGGAATTCAGGATATTCACGTTTGCGCATGCGCTCACTCTACTAGTGGTCCGATGGCGATTTGATTGCTAGGGGACCGTCGCGGGCCTAACCCGCACAATCCCTGAAAATTTCATCAATCATATAGTTTTGCCTGGGACAAGAAATTGACCACAGACAGACACGGAAACAAAATTGTTCAGAAAGTTCTGAAACGTAAAAAGTAAGTAGAAATTTTGATTTTGGAGGACAAACAATTTTTCTCATTTCTTGCACTATGCATAGCTCCTACCTTTGGTATTGTGAGGAAGCAAAAATATCAACGAAGAAAAAATGTTTGAACGTATCGAAGTTCGTCAGTATAGAAAAATATCAACATAATCGAAAACTTTGGTTAAAGTACCAGGTACCTAATATTGGATACAACGAAGCAATGTGACTTTGTCCAACCAGGGGTCCCCCCCTGGATCCACCTCTGCCTGCTAATATCTGCGATCCCACTTTCTTTAGCGGGATTGTAAAGAAGTTGCGTTTATAGAGTTCAGGCAATGGAACGTTTTCGTGGTTTTACTGCCGACCAGGTTTCGATTAAGTACCTCAAATAGAGACAACGGAGTTAACGCTTCTAATTTCCGACGACATAATGAGCTAGAATCGATCTTTCCACAAGGTTGTAGTTTTCACGGTACGCGATTGCGATTGGACGGGTTATGTTCCGTATGGAAATTATGGAGGTGTTGAAATACAGCTGAAATGTCAGCCAAAAGGACTCGACGGAATAATAATTACCTACATCGCTGGTTTCGAGGCCTGTTCTGAGATGAAATTAATGTGCCATGATTGAGAGGATCAACAAACAATGCAAGTTGCACAAGCAAAATAATGGATTAAAAAAAAGTCTACCCCGAATATCTACACTTCTCTAAAGTTTCGCTTGTTGTTTAGTATAATAAATCATCTGGTCCCTAGGTATTTATATTTCATAGGCATCCTACACTTACTGTGTATTACTAGTAAGTATAATGGGCAACTTGCATGGGTAGGCATTTTGCATTTGATCCTCAGCATCTGATTCAGATCCTTCAAAACCCTCTGGTGCCAATATTCAGATTGAAATTACGTCTGGTTCAACGCATAAGATACGTATAAGATTGTGAATATAAAAATCTCGATAAAAATACATAACTGATTCGACCAAGGATTCTAATCTCTTAGGGTAATATTACCTAAACACTGAGGGGCTGTGGATGATAGTGAGAGACAGGCAGAGCACAAGCTCCAATCTTTATGAAACACTTAGAACCATGGGTTAACCATTCCATTTCCTAGTGACTTGTCTTATGTAGATTGTGTAAGATATACCTATTTCCTTGATAGCATAATATTATTGTGAATAATAATTATTGATTTTGGTCCCAAAGTTGACCTACAGAATCAAGAGGCTCAAGGAGTTACCTACCACGCTCTTCACGCCTGTCCAATACCGAAACAAACTGCCAACGACCGACACGTTCGACTACATCGTCGTCGGTTCGAGTCCTTCCGGATGCGTCATCGCTAACCGTCTGACGGAAGACAACCAAACCACCGTTTTGGTGCTCGAGGCCGGAATGGAAGACAATATCCTTACGGATGTTCCAGCTCTGAATCCATTCATGGCTTTGACGGACTGGAGTTGGAACTACGACACTCAGCCAACGGGCAACACCTGCTTAGGTCAGTACGACAATACGGTCATGGATTTTCCAAAAGACTAGAATGAATGAGTTTATTGTCATCATACATACAGATAATTGTGCAATACCAGTTATTAGCTGATATTTTCCTAGTTAATGCTCCGACGACTGTGCTGGAAAGTGTAACACTGCGGAACAGCACAGAGTTGTTCGATAGTAGGTAACTACTGCTAATTTAATAGATCGCAATTCTCTTAGATGATAAATTTACACTTCTACATTATGTTCCTTACAATATTCAGTATAAAATCTTTCATGGGTATATTTCCTCTTACATTCTCTGAAATATATCAGATAATAAAACGTGACACATAAATATAACTCCTTTCAAACGGCAAAATATCCAAAATGACACAAGCAAATGAAGACTTTCCTGCTTCTGTCCTCCACACATTTTAGCGAATTTTCGAAGAAAATGAAGCTATTGCAATAGGTTCAAAATTTTTGTAATGCAAATTTTTGAAAATTTTCTTCGTGGAAATCCGTTTTAGAATATTCTAAAACAATTCCTGAAATTTAACACTTTTTCATATTTTTTACATTTATATAATTATATAGGTATATAATATGTGTGTCACTCCAGACGCCCACCAAATCGGTTAAAATTATTCTTTGAAAATTCGCTCACCAACTCATGCTGCATGAATCGAACTGTTTTCAAATATGATTAGTTTCAATTACGTACTTACTTTATCTTAATTGCAAAAAATTGTCCCCCCTTTGAACCCCCCAAAGGGCCTATTACCTTTCAGCCTAAAAAAGGGATATTGGAACGCAATGACTCTAGGCAACCCTCACCATAACTCAATTTGGCTGACTGGAGAAAGGTATAAGTTTCGAGTGATAACCTACGCATATTAACCGGGGCAGATTCTCTGCAGAAAGCGGTGTGCTCGTCTCTTTTTAGCCATTATCTCCAGGAAAAAAATTTATGATAATTCCCCATCCAAGCAGCACTGTGTGCAAGAACGCATCCTGGTAGAAAGAGCTAAATTGGCTCTTCAGTCACAGCTTATCAAAAATGAAAATTTCTTTATTATGCAAAAGGCGTGATAAGACTAGAAGTTTGTGGCTGTCAATAGGTATACAAGTTATCATAATCTGACTATGTTTGGAACAGGTATGACCCACGAAAGATGCCCATGGCCATCAGGGAAAGGACCTGGAGGCGGTACCATACTCAACGCCATGATCTGGACCCGGGGAAACCGTCTAGACTACGACGCATGGGCCAAGCTTGGAAATCCTGGTACATTATATATTTACTATTTATATTTCTACATTAATATTATGCACTATCTGTCTTTTTGTTTCTGCGTCAATCACGCTCGGTATACCTAATTGATTGTTTTTCAAAAGGCAAGAGCCACTGAATGAACGACTATTGGAATAAATAGGTTCAATAATTGATGATTACCTACTTATGTACCACAGTAGGTATACCTGCATAGTTTATTATTGTATAGTCTCATACCAATAATATCATATCCACATTTCCACAACAGGTTGGAGCTATGATGAATTGCTACCCTATTTCACAAGATCCGAAAATACCAGGATAGGCCAGCTTTCTGGGTCAAAGTACCACGGCAGATCGGGTCCTCTCAACATCGAGTATCCGCCATTCCGCACACCCCTATCTCAAGAGTACATCAACGCCGGTAGGGCCTTTGGCTTTAGAGAGATCGACTACAACGACCCTAGAACCCACATCGGCTTTGCGAGGATTCAAGGTGAATTATCTAAAATAAATGGTACCCACCTAGGAACGTTTTAGCGAATTTTCGAAGAAAATGAAGCAATTGCAATGGCTTCAAAATTTAAATATGTAATGCTAATTTTTGACAATTTTCTTCATGGAAATCCATTTCAGACCATTCTAAAACGATTCCTGAAATTTAACACTTTTTTATATGGATCTACCTATATATTTATATACAGGGTGGCCAAAATTTAATGGACCAGGCATTTATCTCCGTAGTTTCCGATCCTAAAAAAAAAATTTCAAATAGTAACTTCACCAATTTTTAACGAGGAATTCAAATATCACAATTACGCGCATTACGCACGCGCGCAAATGCGCGATTTGCGCATCGACTTTGTTAT
>JAEMON010000012.1:17183921-17195209 GCA_030264115.1 Lygus lineolaris
GGTTTCTCGACCAACATCCCATCCCAATGTGTCTAACGAGCGAAAAGAAGTATAACTTCAAAAAAAAAAGAAAAAAGTGCGCGTTATTACACAACGGTTCATAATTGTCCATATTATAGAACATCCATCTCTGGAAAGATCCTATTTGTGCATAGTACCTAAGTGCCTACCGTGATTATATCGCGAGGTTCACAATCAATATTTTTTGGTTCACCAAAATATTGGTTTCCCAGTTGATTTCCAAGTAGGTACACCGATTGTTACATTCATAATTATGTTCGAATTTTGGATTGAAAATACTGACGGACTTGGTTCCAAATGATATCCCAACGAGATCGTTTGAAAAACAGGCTTTCAAGCCCCACCAAGCGGCTTTGGTTGGAAGGATTAAGTAGATACTACTACTAATATTACTACCTATGACTATACTTATGTATAATGTATAAATACATTGTATTTATGTGCTTACTTATGTATTATTATTTTACGTACTACTAATATAACAATAATTTCTATTATCCGTTTCAGACCATTCTAAAACAATTCCTGAAGTTTACACTTTTGACATGAATAGGTAGGTATATGTATTTTTAGCTTAGGGGGTCAAATTTTGAAATTATGAAAATTTGAAACGTGTTTTTTCAGGTTTTTGGTGTAAATTGTCATCTTAAACCTCCATTACACGCGCGGGATCTTACAGATGCCCAGTTCAGCATTTTTGTCACAGGTTTGGTGGAGGGAGGTTATCCATTTCCCCCGCCCTTCTATTCCTCAAGGTCATGGAGGACAACCGTTCAGTTGCCCCTGCGCATGCGCCACGTGCTGTTGACGGTTGTTTTTCCCCCGGAAGCATCTCGTGGATGCAACGCGTGTATAAATGAAAGTATTGCAAAATGTTCAATTTTAGATTTTTACCTTTTGCCATTTTTTGGTAAAATATTATTTTTTTCTTGTGATTACAATATTTTTTGAAAATTCATATTCTCTATCTGATAGGTAACTATATTATCATCTCACAGAGGCCATGCGTATATTCATGCCATTCCCAATGAGATATTTCTTCCAACCATTTCTTTTTAGGTTCTGGATTATTCCATTTTGTTCTTGGCATGTTTTTTTTTTTAACTGAAACTGTTTCTTCTTTCTCTTAGATTTAATATGACGATAAAAGAACACTCCGATCTCAATAAACCTGATGGCATCCGCCATTTTCATCAAATACTTCTTTTCGGCTGTGAGCTGAGTGGTGATGAACTGCTGTCTGAAGATGATGACCCCTCCACCTTCAGCTTCAGGGCCCTCAAACCTCGTTGCTGAGGTTCCTGAAGAGGACCTCGACAATGATGCAGATGAAGAAGCTGAGACCCTGTGACCTCTGTTTTTGGGATGACTTCTGGGATGAGTCAATGGGACGAGTGGGGGATGAGTGTTCTGGGAATGAGTCAATTTTCCTGTGTCCATACATTTAATATTTTATTGAAAATTTAGTTTTTGTTTAAATACAATAAATTATGAACTTTTTCATTTACTTGAGCATCATTAAGTACTCCAGCAAGATTGCGAAAAACAATAATTATATAAATTATGTTTGGCAATTAACTACTCAGGCATCTGACAGATGCCGCACGTGTATCGATGTTTCACCAAAGGGCGCGTGTAATGGAGTGTTAAACATGAGAACATAATATTATGGTATATTCGGAATCAGCGCAAAGTTTCCTACAAGAATCACCCTTCATATCGGCCGAAATGATTCTTTGACAATTCGCTCATTGACTCATGCTGCATGAATGGAACTTTGCAATATATAGGTAGATAGGAAATGTGGATTTTTACGGCGTAAAGAAATAGAAAATGACAGATGGGAGTGAAGATTATTATTTCTCTCGTTCGATGGATATTTCATGTTGATTTCCTTCAAGAAGTACTGCATCAGCCTTTCAGAGTTCGAGGCTGCGGGTGGATTTATTGTCACTTGAATAACATGCAACGGTAAAGGGAGAAGTAAGCAAACAGCCACGACCTACTTTGAGCTGAACACGCCTGGAAAAGGCTGGGACGCCTTCGTTACCTCCAACACTCACATTTTAAACCCTTCATGTGCAGTTCGGTCTATAATCAATACCGAGCACGCAAATTGATTGAGTTGGAATTGCGTCACTTCCTTGATCTTGTTTACGTAAAGAGGTAATTAACTTTAGTTACAAAGGTTAAACATCAGAAGATTATGACGATTGAACCTGCCTGTACCCTCGATTCCTTGTTTTAAAAAAAGTTCCAATCATGCAGCATGAGTTGATCAGCGAATTTCCAGAGAATCGTTTTAACCGATTCCGGGGGCGATTCTGGTAGGAAATTTCACGCTGATTTCGAATATACCTAGGTACCATACCTAATATTTTCCTATGCTTAAAATTGTAACTAATTCACACCAAAAACTGAACAACAAAAAAGTTCCATTCATGCAGCATGAGTTGATGAGCGAATTTTCAAAGAATAATTTTAACCGATCTTGTGGGTGATTCTTATAGGGAATTCCACGCTGATTCCGAATATACCATTTATGTTCTTATGTTTAGGATGGTAATTCACACCAAAAACCTCAAAAAACACGATTTTAATCGATTTTTGACTCTAAATTTTCAGAACTTGGCCCCTTGGAGTACTCCAAAAATTCTGACCAACGAACTCATCCTTTCTTTTGATATTATTGACATTTAAAAATTTTTTGGGAATTTTTTATCTCGATCCCTCGGGCAGATATCGTCTGGAGTGATACCTATATATATGTAAATATATACATATAAAAAAATGTTAAATTTCAGGAATCGTTTTAAAATGGTCTGAAACGGATTCCCATGAAGAAAATTTCCAAAAATTTGCATTACAAAAATTTTGAAGCCATTGATTGCAATAGCTTCATTTTCTTCGAAAATTCGCTAAGAGTATTAAATTTCGGGAATTGCTTAAGAATGGTCTGAAACGGATTTCCATGAAGAAAATTTTCCAAAATTAGCATTACAAAAATTTTGAAGCCATTGCAATTGCTTAATTTCCTTCGAAAATTCGCTAAAACACGTTTCTTAACCCTTTATTTTCAAAATTCGACGCCTTGAAGTAGGTGCCTACCCCAAAAATTCTGGCCCACGAACATTTCTTTTGTTATTGACATTTTGAATTTTTGGATTTTTTTTAGATCGATCGCAAGGTCAGATAGGTATTGCCTTGAGTGACACATTAATATAAGAGCTCCTCATATATACACCCAATTACCTCTATGTATATATTTCGAGAAAAGCGGATTTGAAAGAAGTATGCTTAGCTAAAATTTTGGAGCCATTGCAATAACTGACTTTCTTTCGAAAATTCGTTAACATATACATAGTATAGCATTTTGACTGATGACAGAAATTGCTTGCCTATTAGTTGTGATACTTCAGTTACAGTTCAGCACTGAACAATCCTACCTAAGAATTCCGTTCTCATCCGGGAGCCATTGTTTTAGAGGAGTATTATTGGCCCCCATGTTTTGCTTTTTCGACTATCTGCACCTATAATTATTACCAAAATATACATTTTATCTTCTTCTTTCCCCAAAACCAACTAAGAGACCTCCTCAAGGGATGTATAATTTGGGTGTTCTCATCTCATTCGGTTACAATGTATTCACACACAACTCCTGATTGCGAAAAATATGTTTATTAAAGTACAAAAGTATAAAACATTCGTGTCACATGCAAACCAATAAATTATGTAGATAACATTATTATTAAGCATAAAAAGTAAAGTAGATATACAACAAACAATGCGTACAAAGGTTCGATTGAAAAGTTTGGTAACTAAGGGTAACGATAAATCTCGTGAATCTCGCATAAAACATGACAAATTATTCGAATTAATTGTATGAATTTACAGTAGGTAATTGAATTAAGGGTAGATTTGGAGGTAACCAATAAGGTAACCATGAAATAAACGTGACCATGACACAATGAATAAATACAATTTATTTACAAGATTATTTAATAATTACGTTCAACTCATCTACGCCAGTCTTCATCAACCAAAAAATTTCAGAATAGGACCTAGCAATGGCAAAATAGCTACTCTAACGTTTGAGGACATGAGGTATTATTCAGGAGCTCTACAGCAAGGTAGGTAACTCTATACTATTCAAGATAGAGATTTCAACTGTGATACAGTATTGTAACATAAATATACTATATATTTACGATATAATTAGATAGCCTATCAAAATAGTGATGATCAAAATTGATTATTTGAAATTCGGTAAAAATCGCCAGAAAGTACTTGAAATTATTAGTTCTTCCAGAAGTCATTCACTATCTCATACTGCACTGCTCGATCTTTAAACAATAAGAAATCATGAAAAATTGATCGATCCCCAGATTATCCCAGAGGAGTTAGGCAAACGACCCTTAGGTTAAGGGATGAGCAGTATCACAATATATTCTCTTAGGTAATTTATATAAGGGTTGTTACAGGCCAGGAGAGTCATGAGAAAACAGCATTATAAAATGGGTCAGGGAAAGTCTTCATGACCATAATGATGAGTCTTCATGATCATAAGCGGAGTCACAAAATTTAAAATCGAAACTTATCGTACTCAGTCAGCAGGTACCTACAAAAAAAAAGATTACGAGAATCCTGTGGAAAAAAATGAGGCAACCGAAAACCCGCATAATTTTAGAACTTTGTTCTTTGTTTCTTTTCCCTTGTATCCTACTACAACACTTCTTACTCTGTACTTTTCTGTAAAACCCTGAATTTCAGCCTTTATTTTCACTGAGATAATTTAAAGTAAGGGTAAATTTCTCAAATTAACAAAAACGATCCGAAAATTATATTGGTTTTGGGTCTCTGGATCTCTAATTGGACAACATTTTTTGTACATACTTACTTACCTGATGGTTTGGCACTTGTCATCGTTTGGATGAGGGGAGAAGAAACAGCGTTTAAGTCTATTTTACCCCGTCTTAGAGGATAGGTATATGTATCTACGGTATGTATCGTTCTCTCACTTTTATAGAAAATATTGGGATTTCAGTATTGGAATAGTCAGACAATTTAAGAATTTTGATCCAGTAACAACCCTTTCTATAATAGGTTTGCTTCAATTTGAGTCAAAAATCGCAAAGGCGAAATGTGCTTAACCATATCTTCCTACTTATATCTGAGTACCTATTTTGATCAGTTCACTTGATATGTTTAAAACTCATTCTGACTATTTCGTTCCGTTCCTCTCTAATAACGAGAGTAGTGATTTCCGGCGAGGGCCTGAGAGAGCAGAGGTCTCCTTGAAAACCCGGTGTGGCTCCCCGATTGTATCGCAGGGACGTAGCTGGCAGGACTCTTGAACTTGTGGTCGCAAATGGTGCCCTTCAGGACCTCTTCCACAGGAGCGAAGAAGACTCGGAAGTTGATGTCGTTCACGAAGTCGAGCTTGTCGATGAGATGGTTGGGCATGCGGTCGGATATGACCCAGAGGTGGCCGTAGCGGACGCGGACGTCGCTGGGGAAAATCAGAGCGATATCGTCCTTGGCGACGATTTGTTGATTTTCAGCGCTGGAAAAAGACAGGGTTAAGTAAACTGTTCCATTTTTAGGACGTGAAACTTCCATAAATAAGTAGTAATCACATTTAACTTCAATCCTGATTCATTTTGAGATCATTCCAACAGGGATTGACTTTGAGGCTCATTTTTTTCAAGCATGAGTCTCATATCATGATAATGATAATTCAGGAGGCATATTGTGATGCAAGTTAGAAAGTGTTTTTTAGTGCTAAATCAACCTCAAGAATGCATTTTTTCATGAAATTTCTGAATTTTTCAAATTTTGAGAATTCTCATCTTTTGAGAAAAATCAAATTTTGAGAGTCAAAAATCAAATTTAAAAAAAAAATTTATATATTTATATATTTTTTTGTCTCAAAAATGATTCTCACTCACTGAGAAAGATTCATTTTTCTCAAAAATGTTTCTTAACGCAATTTTTCAATCTTGTTTGGTAATTAAAATGGTTTAGAAACAGTTTTTAACTCAATTTAGGAACTTAAGCAAGTTTGTTAAGAAATTGAAGCTATTAAAATGGGTCCGAAACTACAGATAGGAAGCAACATTTGAAAAAAAAATGCTCAACATGGGAATCCATTTAAGATTTTTCAGAATGGAGTCCTGATTCCCCTGTTAGGTACCTAACCTAGGCCAATACTTTATTTTAAGGCCAATACTCTCCTATAAACTGAAGAAAATAAAAAGAATTCTTTGGGAAATTTCCTCAAGAAAAATAAGTATTTTCCCATGGATCTGAAAACTGAGAATCAACTGAATATCCCTCGTTATGACTCTTATGGTTCAATGAGGCTGTGATCAGATCGAGTCATGGGGCATACCAACTTAATGGAGTTCGAAATACTAAATTTGAAGAAACAAATGGGAATTGAGAAAATTCTGAGGTACAAAATTCTCAAGAATTGATACTTGATAATTGAAAAAATAAAAAATTCTCAAAAGTTGATAACTGAGACTCAGATTTCAAAAGAATTCTCAAATATCAATACTTGACACAAGTTTGCGATTTTTCCAACTTGTTTTATGTACACCTAACTATTCATTTTGTGAATCTCGTGGTTTCCGTTCTCACAAACTACCTACTAAAGCTGTAGCAGCCACCTGTGACAATAATACGCTCAGCCCTGTGACAATCATCTGAAGCCCTGATGATGACAATGTACGTGCCGAAAGCTTGGCAGAAATGATATTTTTGCATCTGATCGGACGCCATTCCCGATCCTTGACATGAAATACATCCGTAGATCGATATTATAATAAATCTCTGTATTATAGATACACCAAGTACGACGGAAAAAAAAAAAAAAAAAAAAAAAAAAACAGCCTTAGTACCTTCTGAGGTTTGTACGGACTTTTTTTATATTTCTGGTATCAGGTATAGGTGGGTAGTTTGGATCGTAAGAGAACGAATTTGATGGGTTGATGGAGAGTATTTTACATAATGAACCAAACGTAAATTGTATTACTACCTCTTATACTCACGATTTCTACTCTACAATAAATAATATGATCACAGTGGTTCTACTAAGTAGATTGACTGGATTTGAAACATTTATCTCCATAATTCAGGTGAAACTCACTTCTCAAATGCACACTCTCACCCGGTTGTTAACCAAACATCGAGCGATACCTTAGTCATTATAGTTCCCAGGGAGCTCTCAAGGCAAATGTAAGCCGCCTCACTATCCTTACGTTAAATAGAGTAAACAAAACGAGTGAGGAGAGGGAAATGGAAATTATATTTATTTTTGATCCGCCTGAAGCGGTAAAGCGGTATATCGAACCGGTAACCTTTCCTGAGCCCCCAGCTCAGTTTTCATTCACATTGTCTTCTATAATATTTCAGTGGTCTCTAACTAGATAGAATTTGAGACCCCTCAAAATTCCCTTCTGTGTGATTTGGCCTGAAAATATAATTGAATTAGGTAGATATGTGGCCCAATATGATTTCAACCATTGTGAGATTAATTTACAATACCTAATCCTTTCATTTAAAAATTAATCTAATAAGCAGTGCTGGATGATCATTTTTGTGGAAGGAATATGGATGGGGTATTTGATTCGAATTGAGCACAAAATTACGCTAGTTCCGTTGTTCTCAGTATTTGAGGAGATTTTTTCGTTATGGTTCTACGTTGGTAAAATGGTTTTTTCGTTTTTCTCACATTTCACCGGATTTTTTTCTCTCAATTTCTGATTTAGGTATACCTGAAAAATTGGCCTTCAGCAAGTAATTTTAGAAAATTTCAAAGGAAATCCAGCTATTGCAATGGCTTCAAAAGCATAATGATGCAAAATTACAAAAATTTTCGAAATGGAAATCCGAAACTCCTGACAATATAATATGTCCCTAGAATCCATCTAAAAATCTAAAAAATTTCAAGATGTCAATAATATTAAAACAAAGGATGGGTTTGTTGGCCAAAATTTTTGAAGTACTCCAAGAAGTAAAATTTATAACGTTTAGAGTCAGATATTGGTAAAAACAAAAACCATATCAAAACAATTTTTGTGGTTTCTGGTGTAAATTATACTGAAATAATTACTATACTGAAAGGCAATTTTTTAAGCCTTTTTTCGAAATGCTTCCCCAGAGTTTTAGAAAGGGGTAGTTCTTTACAAATATGCTTGAACAAAAATATAAATAATACCTATACTGACTAGGTTCGTTTGGAACTACAGAAAATAGTACCTAGTAGACGTTCGGTACTTGTTCTCTTCGTTCAATTTGCTGCTTGATTTACGGGATACGAGCTTTGGTAGGAATCACTGTTGGTGTCGCGAGTAACAATAATAATGTACCGACTCACAGTGAAAACACAAACAATGGGTGATGAAGTGACGGCAACAACGCATTCAGAGCTTCCCATAATATTTACTGCTTCATGATAATCTGATAAACAACCTGGGCAGTTTACAATCATAATAATATATGAATATGATTATTAAATTATGATAGTTAGCTACTCAGGTTGTTTACGAATCTCGTTGTTTAATCGTCCAGAACACCCTGAAAACGAACTAGGTATCCAAAAAAAAAAAAAAAACGAGGGAGGCCCAGTTCGTAGTTTCGAACTGTCATTTTTTATAGAGCTCCGGATTCTGAGCTTAATTTCATGAAATAACTACCTGATACTCGACATTTTCAGCGCACAATGACGAGAAAACATACGCTCGAGATGTGCACCAAACGCAATAAATCCAGTTTTGTGGGTGTAGTAAACTACCAAGTAGGTAAATGATGTTGATGTGTTTTTTCGCGATGAATAACGTAGTGACAAGTAACCATAAATAATTTATTGGTAACAATTCAGTCACAAAATATGGGTTATTGCATTTACCTAGTGCACATTTCACGCATATTCCTAAAAACGCTCATTTCACTCTTCTATACCCTTCAGTCGTCACCCAATTCGCCAAATTCCCCATCGATTTGTAACGATCGTCAATACATCTATTTTAATTTCTGCGAAGTGACGATAAATAATAGGAATAGGTTTGAGAAATAATTAATGAAGCAGTAGTGATATAAATTGGATATTAAGACTTCAAATTGTTCTGCAGAAAATCTGTAGGTAATTAGTTGCAGAGGATAACTTACAAATTTAATATTCATATTAAATTTAATATTGAATATTATCAATATTATTGAATATTACTGTATCATACTTCAATATTATAAATTATGGACAGGGGCGAGGCGTGCCTGATTGGGTAGGGCAAGCACGTCTCATACGGCACACCCTCAGGACTAAGGAAAGTGCCGCGTATGGCGGACGGACGGATTTTTTTTTAATTCGATTTTTGGATTCTACGTATCTTGAAACGTAAAACCTCAAATTTTGAGGGGGGGTTACAATTTTTTTTTCCGTGCTCGATTCCAAAGGTTCATTATTGAAAATAATAAACCAAAATAGGTAATAAAAAATTTAGAAAAAAAATTTAAACAACGATTAATAATTTGATTCTGAATGTGCTAGGCAAACACTGTGGCTTCGCCACTGATTATGGAGTCGGCTTGTATTGCATTCACGAACGGGGAAAGTTAAGGAAGTAGGATTAGAAGGGATTCCAAATCACCCAGAGCGAGATCTCAAGGATGCAAGTGATCTCGAGTGATATGGGAACGCCCTCAAAATTATATAGCCGTTATAGAACGTCAAGTGCGAAACTTCGATAGATGTTAATGAAGGAAACCTGAAATGATAAGAGTTGCCTCTCTTCAATTTACCTCTGGAAGCAGGAAACTCCTCGTCACACGTAGCGACGAATTCATTTTCTAACCAGGCCCTCATTAGGTTAATGAGTATGCGAAGGAGAACTGAGAGATTCGATCTCTTACGTTAGGCTCTAAGAAAGGTATTCAGACGTATTTGTTTGTCTGAAATGACGGTGATTTTATTCGAGCAGGTGAGGCCAACGATGACTCCAGCACGAGGGTGAGTAAATATGTGAATAATTTACAATATACCTAATACCTATGTGATGTATGTCGTGCTTGAAAAGGAAAGCGCATAAAACAACGTTCCAAGAGATATTTGCTGTTGATGGGATTTTCAGTTCAAGACAACAAGCTACTTAAGAATTATCATAAAATTTCAAATAGAGGGCAGGCAAATGGAAGTAATTTTGAAATGGGTAAAATAGCAGAGCAAGAAAACTACGATAACAGAAGTACGTTAGTACTTATTGATGATAAACTAGACATTATTGAATCGATGAAGTGGTAAGAACTACAATGACAATTGGAAATAAATACTTATTTTCTAATTTTCCACATCATGCTCATTTAACTTCTGTATAGGGAAGAAGAAATACTTTGTAACCCTCCATTGTTCAATTCTAATTTCCATGTTATGTTATATATCACCGACAGTAATAGTACCTAACACCGATATCTCCAAGAGGAGGCATTATACGTGAAACTAGTTGAAGTATGAGAACATGAATAAGAAAAAAGCCTAGAATTTTTGTAGAATTGAACCTCGATAGAAATGATCTCATCAAAGCTGTGCGTGGTTCGACAGGGGCATAATTGATCCCAGATGATGTGGCAAAACGCTGAGTATTGTGTAGATTGATCCTTTTAGATTATTACCGTTCTTTCATCCCTTCGCAAAAATTTCCACCTGCAATTTTGTGGTAAAAAAAGTGGTAAAAAATTTGTGTTTTATTTTGTTTCGTGGTGAAGTGTCTGATGATGCCAACAAATTGAGTTGAAAAGCTTTTCGAAGGAAAAAATAAACTGTAATAATCTAATAGGTCTGATTAATCTATACAGTATGTTGAGTTTACATTGAGTAAGATGTTAAACGCAGAATATAATACATTCTGTATATTATACAATATTCTATACTGTAGGTATATATCAGCTCCAGATTTGTAACTATTGTTGCAGAATAGCTGCTTCATGTAGCAGCTGTGGTTGCCTGTAGCCACTATACATTTTATGCCACTATACAGGGTGTATCAGCGAATACTCGACAAAGTTCAGGGATCGATTCTACGACTAATTTGCAACAAAAAATGTCTCCTAGCAATTTTCTTCTAACCTCGTAAAAACCCTTTTTTTTTAATTTTAAGATTGTTTGGTGTTTTCGACCTTGCGTCACCAAAATGGCCATCTCCCTTAATTGATGATTAAATATTAAAAAAAAGGACACCATTGGAAAGATCGTTAAATTTCCTATCTCTCTG
>JAEMON010000012.1:17268905-17283046 GCA_030264115.1 Lygus lineolaris
TCGATTCCACGGAACCAAGTTTGTTGTTTACTTTCAGAAGCTCCCTTAATCACTGAATTCCATTGAGAATGAATGAATGATACAACTCCCCGATAATAATAATTACAAGAAGTTACCTACTCATTGTCGCCAACAGATGATTGTGAACCTCGCGGTAGGTGCTTATTTTATGACAATAGGATCTTTGTAGATGGGCGATCTATACAGAAAATAAATAACCGTTTTGTAATAATTTGCAGGGTTTTTGTCGAATGTTGCTCCAGCTAGGCTCTCTAGCTCCAATTACTCGAGGTGCAGGTAACTTGTGGTCATAATCAAGGTGGAGAAATTTACCATGTTGTGCTACACTTCGGATGGAGATAGGTATGTCATTATTTTGGAGTACCATCGACATTCTTAACGAGAAGTATTTTTCTGATATAATATTCGTCCAACTGTAAACTAGTCCTCATTTAAATCCAGCGGATGAAAAGTAATTATCACAAATAAGTTCGGTTGCGAAGAGGAAGGAGTAAATCTTCTTAGGTTAGGATCCAATTTTTCCCTTCCACCATTAAGGCCGAGGGAAACATTTCGTTTCGTTTTAGAGGCGAAGGGGTTTTCCGGAGCGGTAATGGTGTCCCTCATTACCAGAGGTACCTATATAAACATGGTTGGTCCAGCGATGTCATTTTCAAAAGGACTTCCTAGATTTTCACATGTATGTGCTCATCTTCAAGAGGAAACGACGGACTCCCAGCTCACCTTTGTGAGCGAGATCGACCTGTATTATAGTAACACATACGAGATGTCATGTAGGTACACAACACAGTCAATTCGAACGAACCATTTGCCTATAAAATAAACTGAGAATGTTTCACGAAACATTCATGTGCCTTTCCTACATTTTGACATGGATATGTCTAAGGCGTGGGAGTCTATCTTTGAAAATCTAACACGAAAAAAATGCAACGATTCTATATCGACCGATTTTCCCACCCGCGGGAAATGTAACTTCCGCAATTTTCTTTCTTTTCGAGTCATTCATTTATCGTATTCTCCGTTAAAGTACCATCCTACTTGTTACTTAAAGAAGCAGGTAGGTAACATCTTTAGTCTCACCTTTTCAATGTGGAATATTTGAGCTCCACTTCTCTGGGGTTGATCGGCTTCTAATATATGAAATAGGGACATTGGTGTCTTGTAATTTTGAAGATTTTTTCAAGAAATTATACATCATAATTGATGTAAAATATTATTTTAGTTACCATAAGCCGTTATTAAGCATCACCAGTTCAAATTCAATTGCTGTTTAATTATAATAAATTACGTGTTTATATGTAATTTTGTTGTTTTCTCTTCCTGCCTACATCTTCCTGCGTTCATTTCTACTACTAACCTTCATATAATTTCTCCCTATCCAACGGACATGTTGTATCCAACCACGTCAAGTAGGACAGGAAGTTTGTCTGGTGAGAGGATTCTAGCATGGGACATGCTTTTGCCATGACCTATCATCCCGAAAACGTTACGAAACAATGTACCTACCTACCGAAAATACGAGTAATTTGCAGCGTTCAGTAGGTAAGTTTATTTTTTTCGACTCACACATACTTCAATATTATAATACAGTGAAATCTCTCTTAACAGACACTTCTCCCTAACGGACACCCCTCTTTATGACAATAAATTAACTGTCCCTGCACACAAATAGGGAGAGTGAAGCTTAGTGGCGCCTGTACATTTATGGAACACCCTTCCTTGTTGACATCCCTCTTTACGGACAGTATGACCTCGGTAGCAACAATGCTACGGCTACGGTTGGTCGTAAGGCAGAGTCCAGCTTGTCCTTAGCTCAGTACGTAAATATATGAACTTTCATTCAACTCAAGACTGCTCGCTCTTTGCTCTTCTGTTTACCTATCTATAAAATTTGCAGCTTAATAAGGTCTATTGTTCGTAAAAGTCCAATTATTTAAATTAAAAAAAAGCCAATTTTTTAGTAAGTACTTGATAATACTTCTACATTACGGACACTCCTCCTTAACGGACACCTTTCGCGGTCCCGTGAGTCGTGAGAGTGAATTCATTGTATTTATTGTATTTGTAGAGAGTGAATTTATTGTATTATGTGGGTTGTAGAAACGTACGCCTTCTGGGGGCCTGCTACCAACGCTTATAAGTGGTGCGTGTTTGATGGTAAGTAGTTTTGAAGGCGACAGTATTCGTATAGAGCCAAATGCTGTAAAGCGATTTATGACTAATAAACATACCTACTTTTTTTTTTTAGATGTAGGGGTACTTTCACTATAATGTGAACTGTTTAGACCATTAAGTAGAATTTCTATTAAAATATGATTTCTTTCTGTTAGCGAATTCTCGAAGAAAATTAAGCTATTGCAATGGCTTCCAAATTTTTAGTAATGCAAATTTTTGGAAATTTTCTTCATGGAAATGTATATTTATGTCATTCCAGACGATATCTACCCTAGAATCTATCTACAAAATCCAAAAAAATTTCAATATGTCAATAATAACAAAAGAAAGGCTGAGTTCGTTGGCCAGAATTTTCGAAGTACTCCAAAGGGTCAAATTTTGAACAAAAAAAAAGGGGGTCAAAAAGGGGTTTTTTGAGTTTTTTGATGTGGATTACCATCGTAAACAAGGAACATAAATACCTATGGTATATGCGGATTCAGCGAAAGATTTCCTGTAGGGATCATCTACCAAATTGGTTAAAATTATTCTTTGAAACTTCGCTCATTAACTCATGCTGCATGAATGGAATTTTTTTTTTATTCATACCACGATACGAAAAGGACAAGATCCAGAGACGTTTTCATTTTGTTGTTGCGTTGGGAATTGGGAGTTCTATATTGCACACATAGGTAGAGGTAGAATGACATCCGGAAGTCAAGCTTCACTGGTATTGCTGATGTTTATCTCAGAAGTAAATGAGAGTCGTTCCCGAGATGTCACAGCTAATTCTTCTGTTCCCTCTCTGTTATTCATCTGTCACTCGGTTTTTCCTGGGTGACAAATTGCCACTCCGCTGTCTCCAGCGAGCACAGCTGGGGATCACAAGCTGTGAGTCATTTTTCCGCCTTTCAGGTGACAATGACTACGCTGCAGAACGGATTTAAAGGATTGAAAAGTCGGATGTATGAAAGGGATGTGTATGGAAGTGATTTACAATACATTCGGAGTGTGTCTATTCCTAATCGCCACGTGTCCCTCGCCATGAATCTCAATCGCCACAATCCCCATACTTTCCGTTATCACCGAAGAGATAGAGACCCAAGTGTTGTGTGTCCTCCCATTCCCTTCATCAACCGTCACCGTGTGCTACGAACTACCTTCAGGTTTCAGCCACGTGAGTTATACAGGGTGATCTGCTCGTGAATGCAAAAAACATTTGAGTAAAACTTCATCAAAAATGGAGTGAAATGCCACATTTTTATCTCAATCCATTCTCGAGATATGATTTTTAAAAGGGTTTTTCAGAAAACCCGTGATTTTTTTCTTTTAAACTCACATTTCTCCACTTCCCTTCATTTAATTTTGACTTTTGACCGCATTTTTGGAATCAACGTTAAATTTTCCATACCTATGGTGTACTGCCATTCTTGAAAAGTACTATCTAAAGACCATAACAGCAGCTCAAACATTGACGGATTGGAGAAAGTGAAATTTCTTAAAATTTTTAAAACGTTACTGCTCTTCCAAAACAAAATTCTGGAAACTGCCAAATCTCTTGAAAACTTCTTCATTTAATAAGCTTTCCAACTGCTTGGTCAGCTTTGCGATTATCTCATTTCTTTGATGAAAAATTCAAGCTTGAATGCAAAGAAAACGTTAGGCACTTAAAAAGGGGGAGTTTGATCAGAGGGTAGAAAAAATGTAAAAAAATGTTTTTAATATTTTCAATTGAAAAAATTGTGTCAACCATGTCAAATTACAAATTGAAATCATGTTTTCCTGCTTGTTGAAAAACATCCGACCGACCTGACTCACCCCCCTCAGCACATAGTCTTCTACTCCTACATCATGAGGACGCTGTCCATCTTCAGCTCGCTGTGCTGCAAAATAATCCTTATCCAATAACTGTTGATGAATTGCGGAGAGTACCTACCCGAGAATCTGGAAGCCGTCAGTCTGGATATCTAGCACGATACTGGTGCTGTGCAGTAAGTGCATTCTCATCGCTCAACCCGTACACCAAATGAATGTCGGCGTACATACTCGCTAACATCAAACTGTAATGGGAAAAACTTTCCAACAACGTTGTTGTTTAAACAGGTGGGTACATGAATTCATTTACACTGTATTGTGGGGTGAGTGAGGTCGGTCTGATGTTTTTCAACAACCAGGAAAACATGATTTCAATTTGTAATTTCACATGGTTGACACAATTTTTTCAATTGAAAATATTTTTCTACCCTCTGATCAAACTCCCCCTTTTTAAGTGCCTAACGTTTTCTTTGCATTCAAGCTTGAATTTTTCATCAAAGAAATGAGATAATCGCAAAGCTGACCAAGCCGTTGGAAAGCTTATTAAATGAAGAAATTTTCAAGAGATTCGGCAGTTTCCAGAATTTCTTTTGGAAGAACAGTAACGTTTTAAAAATTTTAAGAAATTTCACTTTCTCAAATCCGTTTATGTTTGAGCTGCTGTTATAGTCTTTAGATGGTACTTTTCAAGAATGGCAGTACACCATTCGTATAGAAAATTTAACGCTAATTCCAAAAATGCGGTCAAAAGTTAAATTGAATGAAGAAAAGTGGAGAAATGTGAGTTTAAAAGGAAAAAAACACGGTTTTTCTGAAAAACCCTTTTAAAAACCATATCTCGAGAATGGATTGAGATAAAAATATGCGGTTGGCGGCATTTCACTCCATTTTTGATATAGTTTTACTCACTTTTTTTGCATCTACGAGCAGATCACAATGTGTAATAACGTATTCATTGGCCATTGATTGAAGGTTGTGTCTTATACTACTCGCCACGTATTGCTAAAGCTATGTCCTACGTGGGAAGGCTACGCGGCCGAGCGAGGCGGCCGGCCGAATGAAGCGGTCAAACCTCGTCAATTAGTGCGAGTGTCCCACGTGGGTTCGTTCGGCCGCGCCGCCCACGCCGGCCGCGTAATTCGTTCGTCCGCTGAGGTTTGATTTTCAAATCGGCTTGAATTTCGCCGCCCGCCCGCGTTTACCTTGTACAGGTTATCATTATAATTCCGTCTATTTTATCATTTCGCTATTGTTCTCTCACCTGAATACCTATTTTTATTAAACTTTCTACTTAATTTGAATGAACTCACTTATTATTTCATGTTCTCTCATTTATTCATGTTCATATTTGAATGCTGTTTACTTGGTTGTGTAATCAATAGCACAGTACGAATCACTTTGTAATTTATTTACATGTAGGAAAACAAATTTTAATTTCTTTTTTTAGAACGCATACGTTTTTTCAGAACTAGGTCGGTACATCTGCAGTATTCAACGTACGCTTACCGAAGTGTCAACATCAGGTGTTCATCCACAGAAATGGGCCTTTGGAAATTTGTCGTTGATACATAAATTCACTTCTTATGTTTAACACAATATTGTCAAGTGTTGATGCACTCATTCTGGCATACAGGAGCGGAACAATTCTTCGTTCTATCGCTGCTGGGAGAAGAGGTGGAACTCGCCGTGGGTATCCCTCAATGTGTATATTTCGTTTACCGGTTGTCTTTTCATTGTGTTTTTGTCTCAAATACAGCGGGAGGCTAGCTGAGCTGTTAACATCCAAGGCACAGCGACACACTGGCACAATCAAGTGTATAGTTGTCGCAAATATAGGCAAATTTGCGAACACACTCGCTTACACAAATCACTCACGATTGAACCGCAGTCGCCATTCCACGTAGGACACCACTACCCGAATTCCGCGCTAACCGTCCGGCCGCGTCCGCCGGCCGCTTCGCTCGGCCGCGTAGCCTTCCCCACGTAGGACGTAGCCTGACGTAAGACTTGAGCTTATGTCGTTTTGAATGCCATACTTTACTTGCCTGCAAAACTAGGTATTGCAATGTTCCTTCGAGATCGCCACAAGGCGAGTAGGGTTGGATTCTGTGTCCTTCAGACACCGTCACAAGGTGACATTCCTGGATTTCCTGAAACTACGATTATCTCAGTTCCTAATCGACCGATTTCGCTCAAACTCGGAGGGTAGAAGTTGGAGGCTGACCGGAGGCCTACGAATTTCGAATTTCAGCCGTTGCGTGAGGGTAAATGCCGGGTTTAAATATTTTTTGCCCCTGTCCTTTGTATTGTCCAAAAATAAAGATTTTTTAATTTTCGGTTTCCCTGCATTCTATCGTCATGAGCATGACGAACCGGTCATTTCTAGTTTTCTGTAAATTTAATGGAGACACACTGAAGGTGACACTGTGAAGGCCACGAGGAAGCTTTCGTGCCATGTCTTTGGCAGTGTATTTTTCCATCAATGTCAAATATATCTTGATTTCTAGCGTCGCATGGGACCTTGTGGAGAATTTTATGACCTGTTTGCTCCCTGAACCTAAGGGTTGAACGAAAAAAGTGCTAATAATAAAACATGATAGTTTTTATTGATAATCCTCTTGTCTCCAACCACCGACCAGAAATTAAATTTATGATTCAAAATTGCCTCCATCGGATTCATATTCCGAGCTGAATAAGGACACTTTTGATCTCTACCATTTTGTTGTCGCCGACGAGACCGTCTGGAGTCCGCCTTTACTTCAGAGTTTCCTGTGTTCCACTTTCGGTATGAATGAGATCAGCTGCCATCGCAATTTTGAGAGCCTCCTACGCTTCATTATTATTGAGAATACACCAGGAATACGCCCTACCTTAGATTTGGTTATGCTGTACATTGGACGTTTTAGCGAATTTTCGAAGAAAATGAAGCTATTGCCTTTGGCTTCAAAATTTTTGTAATGCAAATTTTTGACAATTTTCTTCATGGAAATCCGTTTCAGACCATTCTAAAACGATTCCTGGAATTTAACACTCTTTTATATGTAAGTACATATATATATTTATATAAATGTGTCCTCCAGACGATATATCTGCCCGAGGGATCGAGATAAAAAATCCGAAAAAAATTTAAAATGTCAATAATATCAAAAGAAAGGATGAGTTCGTTGGCCAGAATTTTCGGAGCACTCCAAGGGGCCAAATTTTGAAAATTCAGAGTCAAAAATCGCTAAAAACGTGTTTTTTGAGGTAGTTGGTGTGAATTACCATCTCAAACATAGGAACATAATATGGTATATTCGGAATCAGCGTGAAATTTCCAATAAGAACCGGAATTTCCACCCACAAAATCGGTGAAAATTATTCTTTGAAAATTCGCTCACCAACTCATGCTGCATGAATGGAACATTTTTATTGTGGGACACAACGGCACTAACTATTCAGGGGTTCTTTACCGCGATCAAAACAAGTAACTCACTAGTGTTTCTTGAGAGTCGGTAGGGTTGAATGAAAACTAGACTTTCATGCTAACGTTTCGCTATATTTTTATAGCATCTTCAGAGCAAGAAAGACAATCTCAATCTGAATGAGGTAGTAGGCACATTTATAAGGAGTTATCCCCAAAATATTAACAACAAACCAGACAAGGTATCGAAAAAAAAAAAAAAAAAATGTTTACATTACTGTTATAGTTTGTATTATACTTTTTGATATTACTGCTGGGTACGCAACAATGCCTGTCAGTTTTGACCACAATCCACCTACTTGGAGGGCCGGAACTATGTTCACTTCTCCTTCTTTTACACCATAATAAAAATAGTCTCTGCATTTGGCATGATCGCCAAGAATGTGAAGCGGATTGTTTACAATATCCGCTATGAGCCCCGCTATTCTCTCCGACAGACCATTAGACTGAGATTCCCAATATAATAGACGCTTGATTAATAGCACTCCTCAGTTTCTTCACATTACCCGTCAAATCAAATCTCTGAGAACTTTATATTAGGCCCTGCAGCAGATGTGTGCATTCGATCAGTGTTAAGCGGTTGCTTAATACTCATCTACAACGGGTTTTTCCGATCAGTATTAATGTCGATCAGTTTTGAGAAGGTGCATTTCGACCACTTTTAAGTTGAGACCGAAAACCCATCAAAAATGATTTCGATCAGTTGACGTGTCGATCAGTTTCAAAGGTCTTCATTTTGGTTTCTTGGCTAGACTATGGTTTTAGAGGCCATATCGCAAGATGAGCTTGGAAATTCATCGCCAGGTTCCGCACCGTGCTATGAGGAAGCAGAGATGTTGACCTTGGGAAAACGCATCTTCTTCCACTTCACGTTGTTGACTGAGAAAATGTGGGAGAAATTATAGAAAAGTGCTAGTGTGATAATATGTCCTTGAGCACAGTCGGCGATCTTAAGCAATGGCTGGTTTTTTGGCCGTTCAGGTAACAATGATTATGCTCCAGGGAAGGTTTACAAGACTGAAAGGTCTGATGTATAAAAGGGGGTATTTCGTTATACTATCATCTTGCACAATTAATTAAGATATTTGAAATTGATAGAAATTTTTCCGAGGTCGATTATGGTTTTAGAGATTGAAAACTAGTTTTTTGTAGAGGCAATTACGTAGGAGTAGTAGGCAGCTACAACTATTCCATGAGTTGCAAGTTATACCTAAACTTTGCCTTCTGATGAACCGATATTGGTGTAGGTACCTACCCTAGCACCCTCCGAAGTTACTTCGATGCAGTATATTGCTCTCTTGTCAGCAAAAGGGCTTCTGGATTCCGTTGGTCACTTCTGATTGAGACAAGATTGAGATTGAGATGGGGCTTTGTACTGCCGTCCCTAAACCCTATGAGAACCGACTCTTGATTGAAGCCTCGAGATGGAGGCGTAGAGGGCGTTATAGATTGTGAGTGAAATTGATTGTGATCCTCAAATTCCAAAATTGGTCACGAACATGACTATAGGTACTCGTATACACTGCGACATAGGTGAAATATGTCCATTTACAACCGTAAGCTGGGGGGCCGGAAGCTGACCATAATGTCATCAAAAATTTCTAAAACCTCGGCTATCAAAGAGCTTGTAGGAACTCTCACTAGAACCATGTCGATACAGACTAATAAGTCAAAAAAGTCCCATTCATGCAGCATGAGTTGATGAGCGAATTTTCAAAGAATAGTTTTAACCGATTTGGTGGGTGATTCTTATCTTCTTAAAATTTTTTCGGTTTTTTAATCTCGATTCTTCGGTCAGATATCGTCTGGAGTGACACATTTATATAACTATATATAAATATACATATACATTTATACATTATAAAAAAGTGTTAAATTTCAGGAATCGTTTTAGAATGATAATAAACGGATTTCCCTGTAGGAAAAATTCAAAAATTTGCATTACAAAAATTTTGAAGCCATTGCAATAGCTGCATTTTCTTTGAAAATTCGCTAAAAGGTGATAACATCCCTCTCTTCCCGTCCCCAAAGCACTGTAGCATTGAAAGGTTTTCCAAACTTTCATCCGATAAATTTAATGTTCAATTTCTAACGGTTTCTTGCAATCATTAAATTATTCGTTATAATGAAGAATAAATGAATTTTGAAAGCCTTAAATTATTCGATTCTGAATAGCCGTCAAAAATATTAAAATTTTAAATTCAAAATTTAGAATTTACCTACCTAAAAATTTTAAAATTCACAATTTTTGATACTTATCATGTCCTCCGGATTTGAGAAAGAAAATGAAATACGAAACAGAAATGAAATCGGTAAGTATTGTCTGACAAAAGTTTGCAAAACTGTTCAACAGCCCCCAGGTTCCAACCTACATGAAGGGTCCAGGCGAAGAACCATCAAAGTCCAATTTTCGAAGAAACTGAGCTGACAGTGCCATCTGTTACCAGTTCAGGAGTACATTCGAATGACATAATCACCTAAGCAAAAAGTCATCAAAAATTCTTTAAAAAACACGAAACAAGATTCGCTGTACTGAGGAGAAACCATCAGAGTTTCAGGGTCCATATGACCGACCCACCCGCTGCGGAATGTTAGCGATTTCTATTATTATTTATATTATTATTCTATTGTTATTAATTTAGGTGTTGCTGTTGCTCAACCTGTGATCCCTTTGAAGAAATTATACCAGAGGTATAATACCTCCCCATAAAGAAACCGAAATTTGAAGATTTTTAGTCGCTCACGAAATATTTAGAAAAACCCAACTCCAAACGATTTTATCAAGGATTAACATCTGAAGAAGGGGATTATGATGATGATGTAGAATTTGTGGATGACCTTCCAATTGACTTTGAACAGTGAAATTTTGATTTTGTTTGCAACACTCGTTTTCTGAATTTCTGAATAAAAGATATTCATTTTAGATTTATTTGATTGAACCCTTACTGATTTGTTTAATTTCACTTATATTTCAATACCAATCTTATTCTCTAGCATGAACATAACATAGCGAGTTTACGCAAAGTCAAATTTATTGGGAAGATCCATAATTTTGTGGTTGTTTCACTTGAGAGAAGGTAATATAATTATAGCGAATTTATTCAAAGAAAGGCCGAATTTATTCAAATTTAAACGAATAAAGTGTAAAATTAGGTAGATCTTGAAGGAGTACCTATCAACTCGAGAAGTCGCCAAAATGAGTAGCCTGTTACTCTACAGTAACAGAGCAGGTCTAATCATCAATGAATAGGTTGATGATTTTTCCCCGGTAGAAATGTGACTAATCGTCGTTTATTTGGGATTTCTCCCGGAATTTTCAATAAATTGGAAAATGAGGATTCAGAGGTCACAGAAATATGTTTTCAGTATGGATTAGTCACAAGCAGGCATTATTTGAAGAACTAAGTACTAATCAATGTAATTTAGGGTGAAACTTTGTTTTTCGTTTTTCTCGAAACAAAGCTGACTGGACTTTGATGGATCTTCACCTGGACCCTTCACATGTTTAAAAGGGTTAGATGAGGTTCAGGGTGATTAGATGTGGTTAAGTGTGGATAGGGCTGGTTAGAGGTGGTTGAGGACCGACCTAACTTGGACGTCAACGTCACTATTGATTTCAGTATTTTATGTTGGTGAATAATTTGTTGCGCTGGACTTCACTAACTTTGAAAATTAATTTAGACCATTAAGTAGAATTTCTATTAAAATATGATTTCTTTCTGTTAGCGAATTTTCGAAGAAAATGATTCTATTGCAATGGCTTCAAAATTTTAGTAATGAAAATTTTTTGAAAAATTTCTTCATGGAAATCCGTTTCAGAACATTCTAAAACGATTCCTGAAATGTAACACTTTTTCGTTATGTGTATAGATGTGTCACTCCAGACGATATTTGTCCAAGGAATCAAGATGAAAAATCAAAAAATGTTAAAATGTCAATAATATCAAAAGAGAGGTTCGTTGGCCAGAATTTTTGGAGTAGGTAGTCCAAGGGGTCAAATTTTAAAAATTGAGTGTCAAAAATCACTTTAAAAAAATATGGTCTGCGTCGGACCAGACGGTGGAAGTTATACTTCTTTGGCCATTCTCATTCACCCACTCACGCACACAAAGAGACAGGATATATAAATGAAATATAAGACATTTTTCAATATTATTCAATATATTTATCTTCAATATATTATACGTGACTTCATTATTATATTATACACCTATATTATCATTATCAGTAATTTCTTAATCATTCTTTCATCTTGCTGATATTCTGGTTGGTCATTAGAAATCGTATTCCAAGAAAGACACAATTGGACTATGATAATCTAAAGTAACATCGAGTGATTTGCCTTCCCCCAACAACATGCCGCGTAAACTAGAAGAGTTCAAAATACGTCCCGTCTGGGAGGCCGCCGGTCTATCGGTGGACGAGTCCAAAAAACGGATCCTCGAGGGGAGTAGCAGACAAAAAAGTTCTTAACAATTTTGTTCTTCCCTGACGCGGACGAGTCCAAAAAACTAGAGGGGAGTAGCAGACAAAAAAGTTCTTAAAAATTTGTTCTTCCTTTACAGCGTGACGCGGTTTCTCGACCAACATCCCATCCCAAAGTGTCTAACGGGCGCAAAGAAGTATAACTTAAAAAATAACGTGTTTTTTTGAGGTTTTTTGTGTAAATTAACATCTTAAACATAGGAGCATAATATTATGGTACATTCGGAATCAGCGTGAAATTGTCCAGGAAAATCACGCACCAAATCGGTCAAAATCATTCTTTGAAAATTCGCTCATCAACTCATGCTGCATGAATGGAACTTTTTGTTTTACGTGTTTCTAAGTTGGAATAAAATATATTTAAAAAATCACAAAAAATGAGTTTTTCAAGTTACCCCACATTTTTATAACTTGTACTACCTATAACTAATTATTCATGTGTGCAGATTCTATGTACTGGTTATTCCTTACAAATTCTTACCTTCTCGTATTTATCTCAACAGGGAGTGAATGACTCCCGTAGTAATTCCAGACAAAACCTTTTCTTCAGCTCCAGACGGTTTGTTCTTGACATTAGACCCATCGAGCTGTCACTGACAGTAAGTTGAGAGAGTTACCGCCCTTTGTTCATTTTATACTTTTCACGTTGAGGGTTTTCAGCTCCGCTCTTACGTTATACACAATCATCATTAATTTACCTCAATTTGAAGAGAGATGAAACAGTGACTGAACCCCTAAACAAAAGTTACGCAGTAACTGCTAGCAATTAACATCAAAGCTGTACAATACAATATTCATCGTCGTTCATTTGATGATTACATCTTCCCAACGTAGCCTTGTTATAAATTACGAATTAAATAGTAGGTATATACAATGAGTGGTACTACCATGAATTTTATATTAATTGTATGCTGAATTTTATATTAATTAATTTCTGTTTGATGGCCAGAATTCAAGTTTTTAAGTTTTCTCAATTGCTGGAAAACTCGTTTGCACATGCTCACACACTGATATTGATCAGGAAGCGAATTCATAGGGGACCGTCTGGGCTGTATCCCGCGTAATACGTGGAAATTTCACCGAAATCGATCGAGTAGTTGCCGAGTTACGCCTGTGACAACCCCCAAAAGTTGGGGAGTCAGACCCAAACTACCTTTCAGATTTGAATGAAATCAGTCCATGAGGAACTGAGAAAGCGGAATTTTAGGGAATTCACGTTCGCCCTGAAATTAATAACGGGCCATCTAGCGACTAACCCGAACAATCCCTGAAAATTTCATCAAAATCGGAGAATAACTTCATAGAGTTTTTCCTGGGACAAGGAATTGACTACAGACAGAATAACAGACATACTGACACACAGACACTGAATAAAAATTGTTCAAAATTGTGTTTTATATTGGAGGACAAAATTTTTTTATTTCTTGCACGGATACAATGGTAGCTTCCCACCTTCGGTATTGAGGAAGCAAAATCTTCGAATTACGGGAAAATGTTCCAAAGTTGATGGCTTCGGTCAAATTTCCGCAGAACACTGAAAAAGCATCTCATGCAGCATGAGTTGATGCTCGAATTTTCTAAGAATCATTTTAGGTGATTTTCAAAGGAAATTTTCCGCTGATTCCAAATAAAATACCCACAATAATGTTCCTATGTTTACGATGTTATTTTACCTATAACAAAATCTCAAAAAACACGTTTTTTGACTCAAATTTTCGGATTTTGGCACTTGAGAATAGGTCCGAAAATGCTAACCAACGAACTCATTATTTAATTTTATGTTATTGATGCTTACGCAGTAATTTATTTTAGACTAGCCGGACACCCCGAGCCATGCATGGGAGTGATTGTTACCCACTTTAAATATATATCAACTTTTTTCACAGCATACTCTATTCAAACACCGAGAAAGAAAGTAAGGCAGTTGGATGATTTTGAAGTAGCCCATGTCCATCTCGTAACCGCAAGGAATCTAACGCGAGAAACCCGTTGCAAATCCGTTCAGTAATAGAGGCGGCAAATAATCACAAACAAACACTTAAACTCACAAACCAACGACGGAAATTATTATTAGTAGGTATAATACTTTAGAGATCAACAAGTTTGAGTATCGTTTATATATACGTATACAGGGTGATTCAGGACGGAAGCGAAAAAAAAGTTGGATGAAACTAGACCCGAAATGGGGTAGAATGTCACCAAC
>JAEMON010000012.1:17358234-17371682 GCA_030264115.1 Lygus lineolaris
AGGAGCCGCGCCTGCTGTACATCCCTCGTTGACTGTCCATGAGCACAAATCCCTTGCAGATTATTCAAAATTCGGCATCTCCTGGTTTTTGGGTAGTTACCTAGGTTTCTAAGTACACAGGTACTTGTGTACATGAATTGGCGCATTTCTTGAAACCATATTCTGATTACCACAACAACAATGGTCCGAAATCACCCAAATTTTAATCCCAATTAACGATATCCGTATTTTCCAAGGTAGAGATATTGAATTTGAGATAGGAACTCGAAAAAAACTGAAACTGGCTCGCTTTTTGAGGTTGGAAAGTCTTGAATAATGTCACTAATCTTCAGTTAACTCCCGTTTGGCTCTAACTGGAGATAGATAAACGCACACATTGAATTAACGGTAGTTTGGTTTTCACTGCAGTTTAAATCTCTCCTAAACTCCTATTATTTGCGATTGATAAACAGGCCCTAATGAAGAAAAAAATGATCCACCTCCTGTTTGTCATCACAAGGCTCCCGCGCTATCAAGGGAAATTCATTAGGAAAATGTTAGATAAACTTTAGTGTTCGATTACAATTCCGAAAGTTCAAAAAACCTTTGTTTTTTAGAGAAGAAAAATTCAAAAAACCGCTGTGGAAACTCTAAGACTCATTGCAATACCTATCAAAATCTGCTGACAAGGATCAATTGAATATTCCTATCTTGCGATTCCATACCGGAGGGTTCACAGAGTACTTTACATGCTTAACTAGTAGAAGTTGGAGTTGGAGTTACACTTCACATAACAGTTCTTTTTCAAGGGATTACGAGAATCTCTCTGGGGGAATCAACGCTCAGCCACACTTTCTGTACAAATCTCTTTGCTTGGACCTCGTATGAAGGACTCGTGAATTCAAGATGAGGTCCATCCTGTATTAATGAGAGTCTGTTTCTGACCTCCGTAATATGAGTTCGTACACGAATATCTTTGGGAATTCAACCCCTTGTGGTTAGGGGGAGGGAGGGGGTATTGGTCTTACAGTATCATCATACAATTATTCTAAAAATGTAAAACTAGGTAGTTACCTACTCAAAGAAGCCGAAAAAATCGTACGATTGTATTGCAAATTTTCGAGCCATTCATCAACAATAATCACAATACAAAATAACACAAAACAACCAACTTTTTTTTTTATGCACGATTCCAGAGGTTCATCATTGAAAACTACCTACCTGGGTAGTAGTAAGTTAAATAATACTATCAGATAATTATCCGAAATGTCCATTATCTGGATCTTGTGTTCAACAATAAAATATAAAACGTCTGCCAAGTTGGGTGGAATGTAGAGAATCAGTGTAAATATAAATGTCACCGAAATTGATAGAATCGTTCTGGAGGTACGACTATGAAAACGAATTTCAAGTTTGCGCATCCGCAGTAGCTTTTACTGAGATGGCGTCTACGGTTATTTTATGCCTACTGCCGATATTCTACGCTTTTGGCGTAAGTACAAAACGGTGATAATTAATCTTTCGTAAGTGAGGTGCCATTTTCACTGAAAGAAATTCGATCAGCTGATTACTTGTAGGTTATAACATCCACAAGCGGCTTTTGAAAGGGATGGCAGTGTGTAATATTATTCTTTTATTTCTATTATTGTTATTATTTGTTTTTATCATTTTTTATTATTATTGTATTATTATTTTTATGAGATTTCTGCTCCACATGAAGTGTTTTGTCCTGATTACGGCAACTCAAATTACGTAATTAATGAGTTTCTCCAATTTTCGTTTCTAATGCGCAGACCCCAATTTTGATTAAATAGGCAATCGTACAGGAGTCAGCCTCAGATCTATACCCACCGAATTCAAGCAAAATCAGCCCACATCAGGAACCACTGTTACAATATATTCACGTTTGCGCGTGCGCACACGCTACCATTATTCCGACGGCGATAAAATTCACAACGAACTGCCTAGGGTCTAATCAGCACAGTCCCTGAAAAGTTCACTACAGATGGTCGACTAGTTCTCAAGTTATGGAAAATCCTCGGAATTTGATCAAAAACGGTCTATTGGCAACTGAGATACAATAGGTTTGGGAAATCCACTACCGCTCATGCGCACACGCTGCTTGGGGTCCGACGACGGCGCTGGAACTGAATGGGAATCATCTAGGAATTGAGCCGCTAAATCCCTGAGAGTTTCATGGAGATCGAATCCTCATTTCAGTAGTTTTGGCAGGGAATGCCTTCGAAAAATCGACGTGAAAGAAAAACCTTTATTTTGTGCATGCTAGCCAACGAATAATTGCCACATTCAGACTGACAGGCATTCACGGTACCAAAATTGTCCCGAAAGCTTTGTTACGCAAACTTTTTTTTTTACGAATACAGATTTATGTCATAGCTTCCTACCTTCGGTACAGGGAGTATCACAATTTCGTAACGTTTTCTCTTAGTCAGGAGCCGAAAAAAGCGTGTCCACCGTAAAAAAAAATGAACCCATTTCTATAACGTGTGTCAGATTCCTCCACGGGGACCTAAAAAAACGGAAAACATGTAAAACGAAACAGCAGTTCGTCCCCGAAAAAGTGGTATTTACATACTTGCTTGTTCAGAGGAAGTTTCCGCCCTCAGGGATCCACGGGATGACTACAGGGGAAAAAAATGCACTCGTCCGCGTCATCAAATACATTTTTTCTGGACTACCTAAATTATAACTAGATATTCATGGGCAAAAAACTTTGAGTTGAAACGAGATAACTCTCTAACGAATAATCGGTATACCTACCGATATTAAACACAAAACGTGCATCTGCCACAAAAACCTATTGAAATGTATTCAGCGGAAAAATTATATTATATGGGAAAACCCATCCCCCCCCCCCCCCCCTCCGGCTGATATTTGGGGAACCCGTGACCAGGAAATTATAAAAGAATATTTAAAAAATAAAATACTAAACAAAAAATTACATTTGTTATGTATTTCTACAGCAACTGGTGGAACTCGATCTTTCGGGTCTGCAGGCTGAGAGACATTTATTTCTTCATGGTCCTTCCATTCGTGGATGAAAAGCTGTTGGTAATCTCTCCCGCTCTTTTATACCAATTGGGAAAAGTTCCGAGGTTGGTAGCGTTTTTTACAACCTCATTATACATTTTTATTGTGATTGACTAATGAGACCACACGACCACTGTACGACCAACCGTTCGCTCTTCGCTCCTCGAACAGATATGAATGATATGAATGACAGAATCGCAAATCAATTTCGATTTAGGAAAATAGGCTAAATTGCCATACAATTTTATTATAATATACGATCGTAGTTATCTACCTACTCGTTCAAAACCTATCAAGCCAAATTGGAAGGTTTATGAGTAGGTACCTATTTTTGGATATCTACAAATACCTGGGTTAGTGAACTATTTTACCTATTATTTCCGGAACTATTTTACCAATTACTCTGTAATGTTCAATAACCTATTCTATAAGTCCCTGTTATAAAAGTGATGAAGCTATAACTGCTTACCCAACTTGGCAAACGTTTTTCATTCGAACAGGATGAATAAATTGTGAAACCCACCCTTACAATTTGGTGTTCTATGACAAGAAGCTATTGCAATGGTTTCAAAATTTTTGTAATGCAAATTTTTGAACTTTCTCTTCATGGGAATCCGTTTCGGACCATTCTAAATCGATTCCTGGAATGTAACACTTTTTTATATGTATATATATTTATGTATTTATATATTTATTTATATAGGATTTATATAAATGTGTCACTCCAGACGATATCTGCCCGAGGGATCGAGATAAAAATCCAAAAAAATTTAAAATATTAATTATATCAAAAGGAAGGATGAGTTCATTGGATAGCATTTTTGGAGTACTCCAAGGGGTCAAATTTTGGAAATTTAGCGTAAAAAATCGCTTTAAAAAAACGTGTTTTTTGAGGGTTTTGGTGTGAAATAGCATCCTAAACATAGGAACATGATATATGGTATAATATACCATAGTAAATTATCCGAATATTATTCGGAATCAGTGTGAAATTTCCTATAAGAATCACCCACCAAAAAAAAAAAATTATTGAAATTATTCTTTGAAAATTCGCTCATCAATTCGTGCTGCATGAATGGAACTTTGTATGTAGGTACGTCACCTTTTCAATCAGGCCTAAACGTAGAAACTAGAGAAAAGCCGTTTTCCCTGGTGAGTTTTAATGTAAATAGCGGGTTTAAATCCTTTTTGCCCCGGTGCTTTGCATTGCCCAAAAATAATTCAATTTTTGGTTGACAAGCATTCTATCGTCATGAACATGGTGAACCGGCCATCTCTAGTTTTGGAGATCTCTTCTGACCGTAACAATCCATACAGTCAGGGCTCAGGGGGCGGATAGGAAGGATGAATCCATCCTCCTCGATGGACAGAATGATATATCAACGCCTATACACATGCTTCCATATTGAAATAATATGTTTTACGTACATGTTTAAGAGCCCAAGTAGGCTATAACCGCCATTTCAAACACCCGATTTCGCTGGGGAGGGCTCGCGGACCCCTAGACCCCCCCCACAATTGAAAATCCTAGGTGCACCTCTCCTGATGAGCGAAAACGGATCTTGTATTTAGAATTGGCATGGTTGTCATCCCACCCGAGCTGAAAATTGGCAATGGAGTGGTATTTGAGAGTGCTAAGTTCGAATTGATGTGAAAAGTGGAAAATTCCTACCACTGCGCAGACCCCATTAGCACCATGTGATGTTTTGTCCCAACAACCCTGAAGTTTGTCTCAACTTAATTGTTGACACTCTTTATTCTGGACAAAATGACAGTTTTCGAGAATCAGGTTTATTTGGAGAAATCGATCGGTTCGAAGGTTAATAGTAAGGTCGGTACCTACCACAAGGGTGCTCACTACATAATTAGAAGGCAGAGGGTACTGTAAGGTTCGAACTCGACTCGCCCGTCAGCGGTTTGAACGGAAGGCTGAGGTTTCACCACGGCCTGCGATGGAATTTCCAAATAACCACGGTGTAATAATGGATGACTGCGGATGCTTAAATCAAGCATCCCTCGGGACCCCCGAATTCCCAGTAGGGAGATGTAACGAGTTGAGACAAACCTTGACTGGAACCACAAGTTTTTGCGTTGATTTCCAAAATGTCAAAATTATGCACGTGCGCAATGAACAAAAAGTTGGTTTCTGTAAGGGACTATGAAAACGACATAACTAAGTACATCCCCAAGAGTCAATAGTTACCACAATTCTAGTTTATTTCACACGGCGTGTAGTCTTTAAAAGTGGCGCTGCGGAAAGCGGTCAAACCGAAGGACAATCAAAGCAGTCGAAGCGTTCCACCGTATGAAGATTCGAGTGATGATGTATGCGAACAGCAAGGATCCAGTAGGAAGAGAAATGAGATTTCAGACAAAAGAAAAGTTGGCTAAAATTGCAAGTTCTTTTCGTACTGACACCTTCGGGGAAGAAAAGTCCCATTCATGTAGCATGAGTTGATGAGAATTTTCAAAAAATCATTTTAACCGATTTCGGAGTGATTGTCATAGGAAATTTCACGCTGATTCCGAATATACCATATAATATATTATATGGATAATATATTATATGGGCATAACATATTATGTTCCTATGTTAAGATGGTAATCCACACCAAAAACCTCAAAAAATGCGTTTTTAGCGATTTTTTACTCTAAATTTTCAAAATTTGAACCCTTGGAGTACTCCAAAAATTCTGGCCAACGAACTTAACCTTTCTTTTGATATTATTGACATTTTGAATTTTTTTTCAGATGTTTTAGCTCGATTCCTCGGTCAGATAATTGTCTGGAATGACACATATATAAACATATAAATGTATACCTATATGTAAACATATAAATGCATATATTTACATAATATGTATATATTATATTATACATATGAAGAAGTGTTAAATTTCAGGAATCGTTTTAGAATGGTTTGAAATGGATTTCCATTAAGAAAATTTTCAAAAAGTTTCATAACAAAAATTTTGAAGCCATTGCAATAGCTTCATTTTCTTCGAAGATTCGCTAATTCTTCGAAAATTCGCTAATGAAGAATGGGAGAGCTATTGGTAGGTTTGAAGTTGAGGTGCGGGACGTTGATGTTACAGGGTGGTTGTACCAGAACATAAATATCCATGTGATTTTATTGCTATCGTCGGTCGGGGACAAGATCTTAGTCGATCATTGTCGTCCGAAAAAGATCAGTGGAGTTTCTCACACAGAGTAAAGGCTTTGCACTCTCGGTTTTACACTAAAGCAACTTGCATTTTTGATGAATGAAGGGGATTTATGATGCCATTCAGACGAGAAGAAAAGACAGTTATCAAGAAGTGTTTAAACTCGTTACGGGAACTTGCAGGTGCATGTGAGTTCGGAATTACACTTGAGGGAAGGTTGGGAGACCAGTTAGTCGTAGGTCCAACTTGCAGGGTACGACTTTGCGGGTGTAGTAAAGGTATGGCATTTTCACATATGTTTAGCTCTTCCTACTTACGTTTTTAGGAACGAAAAACAAAATCTAGGGAGGTACTTTCATGTTTGTTGTGAAATTCCATGTAGAATCCGAATCTGCAATAATAAACTTGTATCAGTATGATTAGACAAAACCAATTTTTGAAATCTGAGCAAACAAATTTCGAATGTAGCCGAACGCAACACGGTGAGGTCTGAAGATTCTCCTCGTAGTTGCCATGGTGTCTTTAACCCTTCTACGATGTTGGGTCACCCCTAGAATAAATGGTGTCAACGGCAACAGTGTCATCATCCCAGCTTTCAGCCCAGCCCCATTCTCGTGTTCTTCAGTCTGCTATCACCAGTTGTTGAGATGTAGGTAAGGTAGTCGTTTTTTTCGACAGAGAGACACCTTACTAATACTTAAATTGGAGAGGTAGTAAATCTCGTGATGGTTTGCCCGGCTCCCTATACTCACCTCTCTGTGAGCTTGACAAGGAATCTCAAGGCGAAATGTCCCGCGTTTAGTTCCAAAAGCTGCCACCTCGTTGCGCTTCAATATGATTGAAAATTAATTTCCGTTTTTCTCTTGAACGGGTGAACCGATTTTCATTCTGCAAAGCTTTCTGTGAATGGTATTACCAAACTTAGGTTTGTACATTCAGTTTCGATTTTATTCAAATTTTCTACCATGGTGTGCAAATATTTTTTGCTCAAATTTGAACATTTTTTTGGAATGTCAGGTATTCATGACATAGAGTTTTGCTAGCAGAATCCAAATCAATTTCCAGATTCAAAATCGGATTAATAGATCGATCGGCCTGTTGGAACTACGAATTACAATAGACTGAATAGACACTCCGTAATCCTTATTAGCAGGCCGAAGGCGACGACGTTGCCTTACGTTTGCCCATTGTGATGGATTGGAAATGGTGAAACAACGATTCACTGAGGGTCCGACTCCGTAGAAGGTGCCTACCCAACCACTGGGAACATTCGGACTGGTTCGTGAGTGAGAATAATGTCTTTGGAATATAATATTATGACTTTTCGAGCAATATGAAATTCTGCCTACGTGTAGCCTATCTGACACCAAGCCCTCATGCAAGTCAGAAATCTACGAATTAGTTACGATCTGAGTTCTACGATCTTACTTGTTCTACGATCTTGCTTGTTCTACGATTTTTTTGCAGACTATTATATTTCACCTGATTCTAGGCATCTTCAGGTCGAATGAATAAAAAATCAAAACACTTATTAGTAGGTCTCTTACCTCAAAAACACAGTTAACTTGTGATACCCAAGTGTGTTTTGATTTTTTGTACAGGGGACCTGAAGATGCCATAAATCAGGTGAAATATATAGTCTGCAAAAAAGTCGTCTCGATTCGACACACTCTAATCCAGGGATATATATTCTGATTACCCATGAAGTGTTTAATTTTTCAAAGAACAAAACTGTCGAGGCATACGCGAGTGTCCGTATTCAAAATTAAAGTAGAACATGATTCCTCCACAAAGGTAATCCTAAAACTTCCGCTACCTAACTCACATTGCGATGAGAGATTTTCAGGGTTCTAGGTTATTTAAGACTGATGAAATTTATCTGTCGACCTCCATTTTGAGATCAAAGGGGACTCTACGTTTATTGCATATCCGACCGCAGGTAACTTCCCCCCGGAGGTGACTAATTTGTGCTGGAGATTAGGTATAAGTCGAGGCTCTCAACCGACGTAGCTTCAGCTTTGTACACTGTTGTAGGTTGTATCCGTTACTCTCTGGCTTTGTGCTAAGCTGGAAACCGGTTGGTCAATAATTCATTCCATACAGGTCCTGCACTCACTCACAATATACCTAATCACAACATGGACCTAGAAGGAAAGGTTTTCTTTGTAGACTCATGCCTAATAACGGAACACATTTTTCTCTCGAAATCCAAAATGGTGTAACGTCATGGCAATGTGGAGCTTGCGCGAACGAAAAATTCTACCGTTATCTCACGAATAATTATAGATCTTCAAAAGATAATGAGCTCCAACAGTGCTTCCTACTGGCGAAAAATCATAAAACTTCCTTGTCAACTCCTGCCAGAAACCCCGTAGGGATTTCAGTGTTGTAAGTTGGCAGTACTGCTCATTCATATTTTCTCGTTACCGATATTATTGCTGCTTTTGACTTTTAACCATCTCGTTTTGTCTTTCAATTTCAACAACGATTTTTTTAAGTTTTTTTTCCTCAAAACATGTGTTGAAGTGGGATTTTTTTTAAAAGCAGAATGCCATTCTAGAAGAGTGGAAAACGGGAAAAAGGGAAATAGGGAATCATTTCAGCTGATAATTAGTTCAGCTTTCGCCAGAAGAATGGGCTGTCGGAACTCATTACTTTAGTGGCTAATTAGAAGAGTATAAGCTAGTAGAAGAGTATAGCTAGCTGCTAATAGTATTTATTAGGCTACCTGATGTTTGATTTTGCTTTGCTATTGTTTCGCAGTCAAATGCTACTGGCGAAACTTTGGTAACTATATTCACAGTCTACTAATTGTTTGACATAATATGGTCATATTTTGGTTGTATACCTAAGATATTGTTATCATACAGACTCCACTGGTAGGAAAATGGATGTGAAAATTGAACGTCCAAATGGACCAAATAACAAATCATGAAATCAATTGCATGTGAAAATGGGCGTCTATGTTATTTAGTACAAAGACCACAGGCACGAAACGTCCACTGACCCAAAGAGTCATAGGCCATGGCTAATGATACTTTCTACGTCAAGGGTTCAAAGAGATTCTTCTGTATCACCGGGTTACAGGGTTATTTATATCTTGGAAGCATAATCGATAAAACGGAGGGAATTCCCTGCATTCATAATATAACATTCACTATCTCTACATTTACTATCTCTACAATAGGGGCGATAGTGCGACCAAGGGTTATCCGATGATAAACGAAACGTAGGACACGATATCGCATGGTACGATGTATACCGTACGTAGGTATGTGTAATAAGAATTTATTATAACGATTTAGTTCTAGGTTTCATTATCCAAATGGGTAAATTAAATATCTGTAGGTACAGAGCAAGTATCGTCAATCATCTGTATTAGTAAATATACCTACCTAATCATCAATAATACGTATATAATACAGATTGTCTCACTATGATCTACAGGTAATTTCCAACAAAAAGTGTCCCTTGAAGTTTTTCTCTTAAACCACTAAAAACCTGCGTTTTTTTTTCACTTTTAAGATTTGTTTTTCTTGTTTTCGACCTTTGGTCACTGAAAAGGCCTTAGTCCCTTAATAGGAAGAGTAAGACCAAATTTGAGTACATCGTTGGGAAGAGCGTTCGGTAAATTTCCCGTCTTTTCAGCCTCTAAGAAACTTTTTTGAAGAGAAATTGAGGGTGCAAAATGGGCCCGAAAAGTTAATTTTGTCAAATCTTGAAAACTGCCTGTTTTTCAAACGCTCATTGGACCCCCATAATTTTAGTGATAAGTAAGCCTAAACAAAAGCAAATGCTGCAAAAGCCTCAGCTTTTCAACAGTATAGTTTTTATTTCGTAGAGATAACATTTTTGAGAAAATCAAGTTTTTATGCGAAAAACGTGTGTTTTTCAAGGAAATCGAGTGTTTTAGGGCGTTGACGACCTGACCATGACTCGAGGAGTTAAGTATCGGTCAAGGTAATTTTACACGCTGAATTGAATAGTAACACTCCCGATTCATTTTGACTGATAAAAAATTGATTTTTCGATAAAAATTTTGAATTTTTGGACGTACTAGCTCACTCCACTCATATTTTAGTAATGTTTGTGTGTTGGTTGCATTTTATCAAATAATTATTGCTCAGATTTACCTCAATTGTTCAATAGCTCAACAAAATATGGTTTTGATATGCTGGTAGGTCCAAAAATTCACGATTTTTGCGTTTTACTTTTCATATTAAGGGAGTTATGGACTTTTTAGTGATCAAAGGTCGAAAACACGAAAAAAATCTTAAAAGTGAAAAAACTCAGGTTTTTAGTGGTTTAAGAAAAAAACTTCAAAAGACACTATTTGTCGGAAATTTCCTGTAGAACACATGGGAGAAGTTTTTCGGATCATAAGTGAGACAAACTTTATGTCATTATACATATTATAATATCGTCGTTGAAGATGCAACACGTGCTGACATTTTGGGCAAAGTAGGATTATTAAGCAGTCAGAAGCGCAAAGTAGTGCCACGTCGATCTATGAAGTTAGTTTCAGCAAAAACTCAACAGAATGCGCTCAAATCGCAAAAAATGATAACATAAATATATGATATCTAATAATAGAAGATGCAACCTCTGCAACTCAGTTTTTTGTATCTCCTGAAAAGTTGCCAAAAGTCAGTTAGCACGAGTTGCATCTTCAACGACGATATAATATTAATACATGCAAAATATTTCCAACGAAGAAAGGGAGATTTAAATTTCACTACCCCGCTGAGACAAGGATATTGGGGGTTGGGGTGGTCAGGGTAAAACTGACACTGCCTCTACAGTGCGACTAACAGCAGGCTGCCATCTCAAGGAAGGGCACCTCATCTCCTTGGTTAATAATAGTTTGTTCACCTAATCAAGGAGAGACCGGTCCCAAATCCTGCGGAGTGAGCTAAGCGGTGTTTTGCAAATCCAGTGTTAGCTCGGCTTTAATGCCCCACATCATACCCAATATTGTTCTTCCAACTACTCTCCTTCCTCATCATCCCCCTTATGGGCAAATGTGGCGAAAATTATGGTAGAATTAGGGGAGAAATATGTGTAATTTATTCTCGCTCCTAATATATTTTGTGGTATGAGGGGTCTGAGAGGACGAACCGAACAAAAAGTAGCTCAAGTTGCGCGTCGTAACGCCGCGTTGTTATCTCGAAATTATGCCCTTCCTCCGTGGAATGGGCCTCGGAAGAATGGGTGGGTTTGGTGGTATTAAAATATTCGACACTAATGTTGAGGGGTGGAGGGGTCGCTTACAAGGGAAGACACCCTAGATGCCACGTGGTGCCCCAGTTCGGCCCTTTCCATGGAGAAGGAACAGTCTGACGAGGGAGAATCCCTTCCCGATGCTCCAGAGAGGGGGGGGTGCAGGAAAGAACATTCCGCCATAATTGAAGAGGTCCTTGAAGGAAGCGTTTGTATCCTTAGTACTAAATCCCTTCGCCCTCGCCCTTCCGCCCACATTCAAGAACAGTTTGTTTCCACCCATCAGTCCCTTCCTCCAGTATTTTAAAGCCGTGCGGACACATTAAAACGAGGTTTAAAGAGGAATCAACAGCTTTCCTTTCTTCCTTGTGAGAGTCTTCGCAGCCCAAAATAACAATGCTAATGAGAATTGCGACTCGCCTCCCAATCAATGGAACGCTAATGGAACGTGAATTTATCTCCATTAAGTCATTATTACCCTGGCGTCGAACCTCTCTCATTTGCTTTCAATCTAATTTTATCGAAAACGACTGAACTGAGAGAAGCAATTGAAAGTTGAGACAACCGCTGTTACACTTCTACCAAGAAGAGATGTTCTTGAGTATTGAGAAAAAGTTCGAATTAGGTGCTCGAATTTGGGTGCTGCTTTAGGTGCTTAAGGGGGAATTAGGGGCTTTGGTTTCACCAAAGTTTTTAATCAACGTGTAATTATTAAACCAAAGATCTCAGATGTTAAACAACGATGTCCGGTTTCACCAACGTCGTTTTAAATAAATCAACGATCAAAAGAGATGAATCAACGATTTAAATCAACCAGCCGATTTTGGCTGGTTAGAGCTCTAAATCAACGATTTACCACTCCACCATATTGCAAGTTGTAAAGTTTTTATGAGAACCACGAATTGTTATTCTTATTAGGTGCATATTATTCTAGATATTACTATTCTTGTACGTCCACAAAAATGAGTCCCTACCTCACCTGGGGGAATGATTCGGTTGGTTTTCAAGGACGAAATTGACGAATATGAAGGCAGAGATGAGAGATTCGATGGATAAGAGAGAGATCAAATTCATTTGGAGCTCGACGAAATGGATTTTGTGACGAGGTAGGTAGGTACTGGTACTTACCATCTGTCAAAATCAACAGTTTTGTCAGTCCTCGAACAAATGGGACATAGGATTGAGCTTAGATTGAATAGGTACACAAGTGACACATAAGTTCATTTTTATTATAATATTTAATTATTATCAAGTGAGAAGGCATAGTAATATAATATTTATAGCTTCATCGTTTCTTGGAACTGAAGGAAGAGAGAAACTGTTTTACCTATCAACGAAAAAGTTCTAGTCGTTCATGCAGCTTGACCATAATGTTGAAATACTTGAGATCAATGTCAACCGTAATTCGTTTTTCACTAGCGTCAAACTTTGGTTCGCGGTTTATTGACATCAGTTCTATTCTGTTTTCCGGGATTTCAACATCAAACGCGAAAACACAAATGGATAGAGGATAAACACACTCCCGTCAGCAAACTAACTACAGAGTATACTGAA
Organism: Lygus lineolaris; assembly: GCA_030264115.1. NCBI lineage: Eukaryota > Metazoa > Arthropoda > Insecta > Hemiptera > Miridae > Lygus > Lygus lineolaris. The sequence continues at coordinate 17,371,203 of JAEMON010000012.1, forward strand.
AACTACGTTATCACTGGTAATCACACCAACGCCACCAGTTTGTCGGGCGAATACCTCCATACTACCTCCATGCTAACGCTAAATCGTCGTTTTAACTTCAAATCGATGATTTATTAAAACAACGTTTTATGAAATCTTTTAAATCGTTGATTACACTCGTGAAACCCATCTTCCTAAATCAACGTCTCAAATCTCTGATTCGGTAAATCAATGATTAATTTCAACCATGGTTAAGGTTTTTTGGTGAAACTTACCCTTAAACTGCTAAGGTGTTTTGAAATGCCAGAATACACCGACAAGGCCATGATCTTGGGTGCCGCCCAAAATGCATCAATCCCCTCATGATATCACGGATGTATGATGCTTGAGCACTTACTCAGAAGATTGTTATGAGTCGAAATTTGTTGGTGGATGAAAAATTTCAAGTTGATAGGTAGATACCTAAGGGCCGGTTTCACCAAAGTTTTTAATCAACGTTTA
>JAEMON010000012.1:17539145-17561034 GCA_030264115.1 Lygus lineolaris
GCGTGAAATTTCCTATAAGAATCAACCACCAAATCGGTTGAAGTTATTCTTCGAAAATTCGCTCATCAACTCATGCTACGACATGAATGGGACTTTTTCAGATAAATATTCATGCAAAACAGGGGGAACTGCAATGCATAGTTTCAATCAAATCAGGAGTGACCAAAAGCCATCAATAATATGACCTATCTGGCAAATGGTTCGTTAGCTAGAAATACGAGTATGTTTCGTGAATAACACACGCATAGAGCGCGGCTCTGCTCCCCACCATGATTGTCACCCTCAATATTGCCTTCTAGATGTGAAAGCACGATTTGCAATATGTGGACTATCGGGATAGAGGTAGTTATTTTGAAATGTGTGTTTCCAGATCCCACACTTCCCCTACTATTACCAATGTTTTGTGGACACTTTGAAATGGGGAATGAGTGTATGAGAAAATCAAATTTTTTCTGCTCTTCTATTGTTATTTGGAATAAAATAACACTGTTAATACAAAAAAAAAAAATAGTTCTGGTGTGGAGAAAATTCTGAATAGAATCTCAGCTGTTTGAAAAACAGGGTGGCATTCCGAGGGCCCTTGAGACACCCGGTTACACGTCACACTGAAAGAACAACTGAAAGAGAATGTGCCGAGATCCCACAGGGAGCAGTGAAAAAAAAATTTATTTAAGTAATTGATTATTATTAACTAATAATTAATTAATTCAATCAATATTATCTGATTAAGTTAATTATATTCTCACTGATCTGGAGCTAAAACAGTGTTGTTTTTGGAGATTTTCCGTTTTCAGTTTTGTTTCGTTGACAGGCATGTACGGGTTTTGGCCAATGACAGACGACACCCGTTTCAAAATAACTTTCCCGCCATATTACAATAATGAAAATTTTAATACATTTTCTAACATTACAGACACATCATTTTTGCACTACGACTTCAATATTGTTTCTTTTAAGCCATTGCCTTGCAAGAATAAATTTCAAAAATTAATGATAATTCCCCATTATGGCATGAGGAGTAACAGACAGGAAATTTTTGTATGAATGGTAATTCATCGATTTCTAGGGGTTTCAAGTGATTTCTAGGGTCTCACTCAACTCGTACATGCCTTCCTTCTGAGTGAGGCGTACACCGCATAAACCGGGATTAATTCAATCCCCTCCTTTCAATATCGGTCCTCCATGTTGGTATTTCAATTCAGTATGACCTTGTATTGGTGGATGCTATGTCCCCGACTCGGCCCATTTAGAGCGAAAAAATCTATTCGTTTCAGGATTTCAGTTTTCAGCTTTTTAGCGAATTTTCGAAGAAAATTAAGCTATTGCAATGACTCCAACATTTAAATTATGCTAATTCTTGAAAATTATCTTCATGGAAATTCGTTTCATACCATTCTAAAACGATTCCTAAAAAATCCAAAAAAAATTCCAGTAAGTAATATAGAAAGAGAGGATGAGTTCGTTGGCCATAATTTTTGAGTACTATAATAGGGGTCAAATTTTGAAAATTAAGTTTAAAAAACTGGGTTTTTATGTAAATTGCCATCTTAAACATAGGGATACGTGGTATATTCGAATCAGCGCAACGTTTCCTATAAAAATCACCCACTAAATCGGTTAAGATGATTCGTTGAAAACTCGCTCGTCAACTCATGCTGCGTGATTAGAACTTTCTTACTTTTTTTCTCGGATAAACATAATACAAATTACAAGAATAGGATGCATTCACCAGCTTAAGAAGATGGTAAGTAGCTCAACTGACCTTCTGACGACGTCAATCGTTTCCAGATGACGCTGCACAGGTGCGGCAGACGCCTGGATACTTGGCCTGGAGCCTCCTCAGTAAAGGCAAAAGCCTCTTCAATAGGTAGTATCAGCCATAGTAGCCAGGCGTATGCCGCTCTTGTGAGCCATTATCTAAAAACGTCAGTTTTTGTCAGGGGATAATTGGCAAGCAATAAGACGATGACTTCCTCTGCTAATTTAGCAGAGGAAGTCATCGTCTTATTGCTTGCCAATTATCCCCTGATTCAAGCACCTCTGCACCATCGGCAATATCCACACAGCGTCAGTTTTTGTGTTTTTAGTTTGAAATAGCTTCATTTTCTTCGAAAATTCGCTAAAACGGATGAGGCGTTGAATGTGTTAATCAGTATCCTTCCCATCCTCATCTCACATTAATAAAAGCTGGCAATAACTGAGTGATGTTTACCACCTCAATCAGATGACCTATAAGATCCGCTAATGATTGAAAGGTTATTTTATAGATGCTTTTTGAGTTTACAACCATTCTGGAGGTGTGAGTTTCGCATTGTCTTAATAAAGTATTTTCCAATTGAATTAAACCGTATTCCAATCTGATTAAACCTTTTTCTAATAGAATTAAACCTTTTTCCGATTGAATTAAACCTTTCTTGTAAGTTTGACAAATGAATACGTAAATAAGCTAACAAACTTTATGTAGTAGGTACATGTCTGTGACATAGTTAGTGCAATCCTGGGGAGTGACGGAGGCCAAACTCGTCAAGATATAGATTTTTCCAACGAAATTCAACATTTTCCCAAACAAATTCAACCCTTAAGTACCTACCTAATCAAATTCAACATTTTCCAATAAAATTAAAAACTTTCACAATCAAATTCAACCCTTCTTAAGTACAATCAATTTGACAGGGAAAGTGTTGAATTTGATTGGGAAAATGTTGAATTTGATTGGGAAAGTGTAGAATTTGATTTTGAAAGTGTTGAATGTGGTTTGGAAAATGTTGAATTTCATTGGGAAAAGCTATATTTCGTCGAGATTAGCCTGTGTCACTACCCAGGATTGCGCAAACTAGGTTTGTTACAGACAGTATTACCTACTACCATCTACCGACTGCAGCCGATGGACAACCACATCATAGAACTTTCCTTTAAAATTCATTTTTTTTCTATGAAGCATCATATTGAAATGTGTAGCACAATTCGTAAAATCTTTCTAATACAAAGTTTATTAGCTTATTTACATGTAGGTACACATTCGTTAAACTTACAAAATTTGTAATTTGTACTTGTAATTTGTACGGTAATTTGTTATTTAATAAAGGTTTAATTCAATTAGAAAAAGGTTTAATTCTATTGGAAAAAAGGTTTAATTCAATTGGAAAATAGTATATATCAAAATGAATCCCTATTTCCCTGTCACGCCAAAACTTTAGGATGAGTGCACCAAATTGAATAATTCTTTTCTTGTTGCGTTCGTTAATTTCAAGACAAGGTTTTCATAAAAGACCATTTTTAATCCGACCTAGGAGCGCTGTCCCACTGTCAGGCGAGCGAAGCGAGCGTTTGCGATCTGGACAACCAACCGCGAGCTAAAGGGGCCGGTAGTCGACGTGTGGGACCATGCAACGCACGGGTAATCGGCTGGTTATCGATAAAATCAAATTAGGTCGTCGAACTATCAAGTGTGGATCATTTGTGAATTATGACTTTTCGAGGAAGTGTAGTCAATTCTGGTCAAAACCCCAAAATTGCCATCCTATCTAGATAAATAATGAGAGCAACCCCGATAAAATTGAGACATATTCCACGCAATTGATGTGTCAAGAAAAGAGGAGATTTTAGGAAATAGCAGCTACATTTGTACGTTTTGAACATATATTTCGTAATGACTATTCTTTTTTGTTCGCAGGATGACGTCTCGACGAGAGACGATGGAACTCCTAGGAGGACTCGAACACGAATGTGAAATAACGTTGACCCAAACACGCTTCGAACTTGACGGTTATTTGCAGAACATAATCAGCGGCTTATCAACTTCACATCTATGGCCATCGTTATTCAATTCCCAGAGTCGCTTTCAAGACGTGCTCCGTACAATCACTGTTTGCTTGTATTACAAGAGGAAACGTTCGTTAGGTATTCCCAGGGATACCCATGGATTGTCTTAGTACATGGATCGCTGTCCTGGGTGGTCGTATCTTCTAAATAGGGATGGGTATCGATTAATCGATTAATTTATCACATAATCGATTATTTCTAATCCATGCCCATAGGGTCCGATTAATTAGGTAATCGATTAATTTGTAACGATTAATCAACTTATTTCTTCACTGAGATTTCTGATTTCAAGATCGATGTGTTTCATTTTCTTTTAGCGAATTTTCGAGGAAAATGAAGCTATAATAGCTATAATAGCTATAATTGCAATGGCTTCAAAATTTTTGTAATGAAAATTTTTGACAATTTTTTTCATGGAAATCCGTTTCAGACCATTCTAAAACGATTCCTGAAATTTAACACTTTTTCATATACGTATATAATATTTATTTATTCATTTATTTATGAACCGACCTTATTTCTGACCGAACCTCGACAACCCCTAAGCATAGTTAATCATAACTGCTTCACACTATATTTATTTATACATATATTATTGTGTCACTCCAGACGATATATTATCTGCCCGAGGGATCGAGATAAAAAAATCCGAAAAAATGTTAAAATGTCAATGATATCAAAAGTAAGGATGTAACTTTAACAATTTGTGTAGAAATATTACTAGCGAGAACAAATTTCATTTTAATGGAATAAATACCTTCCTACTTCCTATTTGTTTACAAATATTTGTTTGGTATTTATTACTCAGAAAAACAACTCATCCAACCACATTGTTGACCAGAATTAGTTAAGTGAGGTGTTTAAAAGATTGAGCAAAATAGGAGAATCGAAAGATCTATTCACAAAGATCGATTCTTTTGAGCCGATTCATCGATCTTTTCGATTCAAAACTTTCAATTCATCGATTCTTTTAATTTCGATCTCCATCCCTAATTGTTAGTACCTAGGTATACACGATTTTCAAAAATTCACGAGCAATGTCAAACTGAAAAGAACTACTTTTGCATCCCAGCGCCTTCCATTGACACTGCTAAGTCATGGAAGAAGGAAGATTTTCGTGTCCCGACCTCAGTCATGCCAGACAAAACCAGTATTCAATATCTACCTTTCCTATAGTGATAACTTTACCGATAGGAAATGTAAGAACTTTGACAGTGTATCATAAGCAGCTGTTGCTTACAGAGTAAATTCATAACAGGAGTTGTAAACCTTGTCTCTACGAACTTACTATCAGTATTTCCTTCAAGCAGTCTCAAATATTGAATTTCGCTTTTATACAGCATTCAACATTGTAGTTTATTGTAAATGAAAAAATACATCCCAACGAAATAAATCAAAATTAATATACTAAGATATATCTACCTACAGTCACATTCATGTGTTTCTAATCATTGTCTTCATTTTGTAAGTGTGGGAATGTTTATGAATGGTCATATTAAGATTTGAAAAAACGTGCCATTATTATTATGTGGCATTACATTTTATTTAACCGACTTACGGCCATCACCGACAATACAGCAGAATGTAATATAATAATAATAATAAATTGTTAATAAAAATATTGTAAATGGTCTCAGTGTATATACTTAGTGTAGTGAATTGTTAATAAACTTTTATTCTATTTGAAATCTGTTACGAATTGACGAGTTTTTTTTATTCAAGCGCCTACCTAATAAGTGTGATTATAAGCTCATTAGGGAAGAAGAGTGCCACAGCGTATCAATTTGATACCCACCACAGGGCGTTTACAGCCAAAATATTGAATTGTATCAATAAAATACGTTTTATTGAACAAAAATAGGTTAGTTAACTGCAAGGTTTCAAGTTTTTTCACTTCACTGAGAATATTATTTTTGAAAGTAGGTAGCAATAGTAAATAGTCTTAAGTAAGGGGGTAACAGACTATATTAGGCATCAGAATCCAAAACATTATAATTTTTTATCAACTCTTAGGTGTTCAAAATTAAAGTGGAAGTTGACAACCCACGAGTTTTAGAAACTGCCTGGCGCGTAGGAGCCTTCGCTCTTCTTAAAGATCGAAACAATATCAGATAACAGCAATATTCTTCTTCCACTTCAGTTTCAAGAGCCCAAAGACCGCTGTCTACATGGAATAATTATTCTGAGACATCCAAACTGAAGAAGAAGAAGATGCAAGATCGATTCGGGGATAAATCGACTGACTCCTAGGTCGATACATGTCAGTCTTAGAAAAACCGCTCTCCTGAAAAATCACCTTTTTTGACGTAAAAGGAACGTTTTTTCAGAAACCACTAAAGCTATCATAATGAAATTTTTATGGCATGTTACTAACATCATAATGAAGCTTTGGTGCATAGGAAATTGCAAAAAAATGTATGAGGAGTCTCCTAGAAAATTTTCAACGTAGCAAAAAAAAAGACCGATTTTTTCAATATTTTCACTAATCGATTACCAATCTTCTGATAATGCTGTCAAAAAATGATATGCACGGTTGGTTCTGCACAGTTTCATAATGAAGAGTGTGAAGTTGCATCAAAATCGGACGAGGAGTTCCAGAGATAGCGTTCCGCAAAGTTGAGGTAAAATACACTAAAAATCAGATTTTCGTTACACCCTTAAGAAAAAACTGTAGCGAAAATATTTATGAAGTAGCTATTATTTTACAAAATTGTTTTAAATTCAACGTTACAAAAAATAGGAGGCACAACTGGTGGGAAGTACCGTCACCATCATCAGTCAACAGGCATTTTGATTGGTACTTGAGAATAATATCCTTGGAAGAAAAGGACCGTAGGGATTTTACCAAATAACTTACCTAAATGATTTGTGGACATATTTATGTAGTGCCTCAGCTAGGTAGGTTGAACATGGAGGATTTTATTTATGTGTTTTCAGGGGAGCATGGATGTAGGTGACCTCATCGTAATGGCGCGATATTGCGAAATTACGAAAGGGACTATATAAGACATTGTTGTGGGAGGAATTAGGCAGATAAGGAGCAGGAAGCGACTCAATCAAAGCGGATGAACTTACCGAGCGATAAGACTTCCTAAGAAACTTCTCCAGCAACATCTCATAAAAATCCAACCAAATTTTCCTCTGGAAAAACGGTGATACTCGAGGTAGACACAGTCCTTCGAGTCTAAAGAATTTTCCCTTCAGAATTGGAAAAGCAACCAACTTTCCTCTGGAAAACGGTGATACTCGAGGTAGACGCAGTCCTTCGAGTCTAAAGAATTTTCCCTTCAGAATTGGAAATGCAACCAACTTTCCTCTGGAAAATGGTGATACTCGAGGTAGACGCAGTCCTTCGAGTCGAAAGAAATTTCCCTTCAAAACTAAATCCAACCTACTCCTCTGGACAACAGGTGGTACTCGGAGATTTCTTATTCGAGTCTAAATAAACAATCCGTGTCGAGATCCTCTCCCCTTATCCACTTCTAGAAGTGTTTTGGGTCGATCCTCCTTACCGGTTATTTCCAACTTATTTCTAAAATCATGCGGAAACTAAAAATAAGGGAGAAACCCCTCGCGTGCAACTTCTAGTTTCGAATTTCGAATTTCCCTCGACTACGATAACAGTGATACAAAACTTCCAAAGAACCTGCGCAGAAGCCTCTACGCCGCTACGTCAGAGCTACCGCCATCTCGCAAGTGTTTCATAGCCATTTTTACAAACCATTCTCCTTCTGAGCTACCTAAAGTGTTTACCTGTGTTCAGTCAGTTTTCATATAAATCTCTTAAATTCAGTTCTCTCCTTCTGAAGCATTGAAATACGAAAGGTGAATTAAGAACAACTTGTGCATGTAAAATCCATTTCATAAGCTTTTATTAAAATCTTCCGAAAATGTCTACCTTATGTTCGCCTACTCTTGACAGCTTCTCGTCCGACTTTTCGGACTCCTTAAAATTAAGAAAATCTCCTAGTCTTGTCCGACGACTAACTACGGGCTTTTCATTTATAGTTAACTAGCAAGTTTCCCGTGAGTTGCATACATTGTGAAATGGACGTGGCGTTTGGACCAACTACTCAAGTAGGTACTCAGTGCAAAAAGACAAATTCATGTCACAACGTATCAGCGTGAAGCGTTGATACTTTTTGAGAGTTTTGGAAAGAATCTTTCTCAAAAGTACATTATAAAAGTGCAAAAATACCGTGGAATCGAGGAAATATGCCTTCTCTAATTTGTAAAAGACGTTTAAAGGGGGCGCCGGGATTTCACAAAAAGGTGGAGTAAAAAGAAATAAAAATCTGTTGATGACGTAGTGTGGATAATGCTAGGTGATTGGTTTGGGGCACCAAAAAACATAAGTTCAAATTTAGTGGACTATCAAATTTGCCCACATTGATATTGTTCAAACACCTCCATAACACTTTCAATTGGCTTTGTTGGGTCGTTCAAACATATCTATACTCAGTTGGATTCTACACACCAACTGGCTATTTAAAAAAACACGATGGGAAAGTTGATAGAAACCCCTAAATCCACACTTCCTTTCCTATTGGTTCTATTTTTTCCTCTTTTTCGATATATAAAGCCCCGTAATATGGATACTTACCTAATGTAGGTATGTACCAACCTAATTATAACTAACGTCTAGATATCATCTCCTCTACTTATCTCAGAAAAATATATATTGTGCCCCAGTCCTAAAACAGACCACCAGCCGCCACTGGTTATATCCCATGTTATATATATTATTCAGACAACGACGCCAGTCAATGGTCCCCCAGTGTTGATAGTCCCCTACAGTGTTCGAATTCAACATCCCTTCCAAAATCATTAAAATACATAATTACAGAAGCATGTTTCAAAGGACAAATGGTCATCATAAAAAACTACTTACTTATTATCGTTTTTCCTTATATTCTTCATTGCGAGGTTAACAATTATTTTTACAAATCGAGGAAATAAATAAAAAATACGAAATATTTACGGCAGGTTGAGGCAGAGTCAAGAGGAGTTTGGGATGAGAAAGAGTATCTGGTTGAGATGAGAGACCAGAGCCGTGTCTTTTTCCTTTTTCAGTGAAGCCACGTAGATTTTCTTGTAGGTATCGATCAGCGAAGAATTCCTGAATCAACAACATTGTACAGGATTATTTATAAGAAATAAGCAAAATACAGTTCACTATAGCAATGCTATACATCGAGGTCTGATTTGCAGAAGTAAGTCAGTACTGTGTTGTATTCAGTTAGCCAGCATATTATCTGAAAAACGTTTCAGTTATGTATAAATTGATTTGACAAAAAAGTTAGAGAATTGTTGGGTGAGGTCCTATATTATCTCATTCTACTCTGCTATGCTTGGAGGAGAACTCATGGGTTAGTAGAAAGTAGGTGACTTCAAAGGCAGTTGAGTGCTGAGTTCAACCGAGCTTCTATGTCACCATCTGTCGTCGTTATAACGAACTACAGCTCCCATTCCAATAATGCCAGCGTGTGCACAGTCTTCTGGAGGATTCTGAACTACAGATTTATCAGTAGCTAAAATCTCAATCAGTAGCTAAAAAAAGTATTGTCTCTTCTTATTACTAAATGGGACACTGCTAATAACGGTGCATGCTCAAACGTGAAAAATGAAAGAACCGCCATAACTCACAAACCAATAGTCCGAAGTCGATCAAATGTTGATGGTAACCCGATCACAAGTCACATATGGTTGCATATTAATGTCGTGTTGATAACAGGGACAGTTTCTAGACGGGCCTATATGAATTTCGTCACATAATTATGAATCAGTCTTAGCAAGTCTGCCGGAGCCAACGTGTGAAAACCGTCGAATCATCCGCCTTAACCGACGAATCGATGCTCCAAATGCGCTCAACTAATTCCAAGGACGAGCCATGTAACCCATGGATTACACCATGGATTATGGACCTGATGTTTAGAATTCTTCTCATTCGAAGTGTCTGAAACCCCCATGATTTTCTGTCAGAATTAACTACTCTATTAATCATTGGAACAATTGTGGGACATTTTTAAAGAGGCTGAAGGAATTGGAAACCTAGAATGGGACATTGATAGATTTTGTATCGTTATCAATACAAATAACAACATGCTCATTAAACATATCATGTTATGTTACCAGTATCCTCTTCTTTGAAATTCTTTAAAGAAGCCATTAAATCAATTACCGAGTCATTGATTGAGTAGACCTTCCCGTTATTCCATGGGAAATATTGAATGTCATCTGCGATGACCAGTTAAGGGGGTGCGGCGTCGACATCAACGTTGTAAAGAACTAGGTGCCATTGTGAAGATTCCACTTACTTATCTGAACTGGAAACAAGTTTGATGAGTGCCAGAAGTATTGTGTTCAGTTTGTCGTGCAAAAACTGTAGTAACTTAGCTTCTTCTACTTCGAGATCCTGCCTCTCGACTTCGGAAGATCCTAGACATAAGTTACAAACAGCATGTATTATAACTTTGTAATTAGCTTGTTGTTATAAGTAACAGCAGAAAGCTGCTCCTTCGAACAGCAATACCAAGACACCTGTGGCTTCTCTCTTAGACCCACTAGATGAGGAAGTGTCTAGAACTTGTGAAATTGGGAGTTTAACCGACTTACCGCACATCGATATCACAGTCTAGAGCTTGGCCGTGTCATTTCGTCAAGTTTGGTTCAATTTGTTAAGCCATTGGGAAGAGATGATTAGCAACGTCTAGAGATACTTAGGGCTGCAACCATCTCCAGACATTGCTTATCATCTCTTCCCAATGTCTAACCAATCAAACAAAGCATTGACCGCACCCGACTCACAAATACTCAAAGTCAAAACGTCAAAAAGGTTAGAGGAAACAAATTGTGACGGTAGGCAGATATGTCCCAAACAGTAGGCGGATATGCTAACCTAACCACAAGGACAGACCCCAAAAGCTGATTGAGCTTTTGGTTAAATCACTTCCTGTTAGCGCAGAATCGTCCTCATTACGCGGATTCCAGACACTCCTCCAAATAAACAATGGGGAATGATCGTGTATGAGAAAATCAAATTTTATCTGCTCTTCTATTGTTACGAGTATTTGGAATAAAATAACACTGTTACCTAATATAAAGAAAACAATAGTTTATCGTTCTGGTGTGGAGAAAATTCTGAATAAAATCTCAGCTGTTTGAAAAACAGGAGGCATTCCGAGGGCCCTTGAGACACCCGGTTACACGTCACACTAAAAGAACAACCGAAAGAGAATGTGCTGCGATCACACAGGGAGCAGTGAAGAAATAATTTATTTAAATAATTGATTATTATTAATTAATAATTAATTAATTCAATCAATTATCAAGTTAGTAAGAGGGGGGGGGGGGTTAATTATTAGTTAGTTAGTTAATTATATTCTCACTGATCTGGAGCTAAAACAGTGTTGTTTTTGGAGGTTTTCAGTTTTGTTTGGTTGACAGGCATGGACGGGTTTTGGCCAATGACAGACGACACCCGTTTCAAGGTAACTTTCCCGCCATATTACAATAATGAAAATTTTAATAAATTTTCTAAAATTACAGAAACGTTATTTTTGCTCTACGACTTCAATATTGATTCTTTTAAACCATTACCTTTCAGAGAAGAAAAAATTAAAAAATTGATGATAATTCCCCATTACTAAGTAGGTGGCTATTCTAATAAAAGCAACAGGAGTTCTTGTTAACTCATATAAAACCAGTTGAAAAACTGTGCTTACCAACACTGGAGTCTTTGGACAGGTTTTTCTCATAGATTTGGGCAATATAACTTTTGCACTCTCCACATATCGCCAGGGCTTTCTGAAGATTTTTAATTTTGGTTTTTGGGCTTTTAGACTCTGCAAACATTGAGGAACGAGGAAATGGTTAGCTCATGGAATTCAAAGAACAGTATTGAGTAGTACATGAATGATTTTTTGAACGGAAGTAGATTCAATTTCCATACTGAGAATTTTGAAACCAATCACACTCTCCTAAGGTGATAAGCAGGCTACAGCTCCGCCGCTTTGATGTTATCTGAGTGCAGCACATTCTTCTGGAGGGTTTGGAACTAGTTATCTGTTGTTATGAGCTCAAAATGCATAAAGTTTCCCCCTCCTTCATAAAGTTTCCCTTTCCCAAATTTTATTGGCCGCACAATGTGGAAAGTTTTCCCTTGTCTGATTCCACTCATTCGGTAAGTAAACAAACAATTTACAAACATTTACATTAGGTAGGTACACTTTCTACTTGAAAACTAAGTTTAGTTTCGAAAAAACTGATGGAAATGGAAATGGATAACTTAGCAATACAAGTTGAAAGTGGAAAGAAAAGATTGGAAACAAATTCAAAATAGAGGGCGCCAGGATTTGAGAATTGTGGTGCTACCAACTTCACAACAAATTTTCCCTTCTACCACGAATTGCGAAACAGCTGTTTAAGTTAAGGTTGTCTCAATCATAGTTCATGATTTTTCCCACGTAGAGGGCTGTAGGAAGCAGATACTATCAAAGCAGTCGAGCTATAGTTTTCTATATGTATTATGATTTTTCAGGTTTTGTGTCCCCTGGTGAAGTCACACTGTAGACACAAACGAGACGGACTGGAGACAGGAGTCGCGAATTTTGAAAAATAATAGAAAGGAAACTACTTTCTTATTGTAGGAGAGTGCGGTTGGTGTCAACATTATCAATATAAAATCTACTTTCAATTATAAAATATAAAATAAACACGTGGGTATCCCTCATTAAACAGGTAGCTATTTGTGAACGGTTGAAGGAAAAAGAGATACCAACTGGGGTCTTTACTGGAGATGATGTACAGTCAACAGCAATTACCTTCTGCAACGAGTTCGAACAGCGACAGTCTCTCCAGCTGCACCCTAACAACTTGAAGAGGGTTTTCGAGGGCCGAGAAGAGCGATATAGACTTGCAGTAGTTGATTTGGCACAGCTGAATTATTTGCTTTACTTTACTGTCATCAAAGTCATTCATTCTGTGGAAACAAATTACAGCCCAAGTTACACCACAGGAATTTCATGAACGATTTCAGTGGCGGGCACTTGAAGTTGTGAAAAATACTACCGAGTGTATGGTCTTGAACAAATAAAAAAGTATGAAAAGTGAGATCCTCCTCGTATTTTCAGTATGATTGTGAGGTCATTGAAATACCGGTATGAATACTGAGGATTAATCCCCAATGGCCAGTCAAATTCGAGACATCAGACCACAAAATGTTGAGAAATCAAGCTTACTTAGGAGAACACCTTAAGTAGTCATGGAAGTACAAGTAACGACAAACCTGTATGAGTGGAAATATAGGGAACCCAAACGCTGGTAGAGAGATGCTGCTCGGAACTGATACAGTGGCTGACGAAATGAGTTGGAGCCAACATCACAATACTTGATGGCTTTCTGAAGGAGCTCAACGGCATCACGTTCGATTTCTTCCGCACTCTGCAATAATTTGTATAAAGATTTCAATCACAATTATCATCAATACAATAGCTACACTATAAGAAATACAAGTATATGCAACACCCACATACTTTGCTGCTGCTAGGGGCAGGAGGATGATCTTGGTTGAGAGTCGCAAGCGTGTATAACGTGGTTGATAGTTCCCAGTATACCACGTCCCAGATCCCTGGTGCTGATTTCCTGGTGGCAAGTTTATGGAGGGCACTCGTATAGCAGTCCACAGCCTACAAGACGACGAAGAACCGTTACTCCAAGAATGTAAAATAAAGACAATGAAGTCTTAAATTATTATAAAGTCACTCCAAGGGCTCACTCTGTGATCTTAAGGGTGCGCAGGACGCTCGGCTTGGCAAGCTCCTCAACGATGCCTCGACGCAGCTCAAAATCCTTTTATTATTTTTCACGTTTGTGATTTTGAATATTCATCGATTTACGTAAGTTATACAACCATAATTACATACTTTACGATGTGAATAATAATTTCAAGTTTATCCCATCCAGAGAAAACTGGAAGAAACCGATGAAAACCTGGTTTTTGAAATTATGATTCACATCGTAAAGTTTGTAAGTATGATAGTATAACATACGTAAATCGATACATTTTCAAAATCACAAACGTGAAAATAATAAAGAGGATTTTGAGCTGCGTCGGGGCATTGTTGAGGCGCTTCCCAAGCCGGGCATCCCGCGCACCCTTAAGCATACCTACTGCTACCTAATACTGCAGATAGCATCATTGGCAGCTGCTAGCATTTACCATTAAAATGTATACAGGGTGTATTAGGCCTAACTGTCAACAGTCAGGAATTGGTTCTTCAGTTCTTCAGATGATTCCCTACAAAAAGTGTCTCTTGAAGTTTTTCAATATGGAACATGTTTTTACTGAGGTAAACCGGTTGGGGACTGTGAGCGTAAACTTTCAGCGTGAGTAACCCCCCCACCACCACCATGCTATACACAGTCACCCTTCCCGTCTACCATTTACTCCCTCTTTCCGAAGAGTAGACTGTCCCCCACCCTTCCACTTCTCCCTTCCACCTTTCCCATTTCTAGCAGTTCCTTCTCAGAGTGCACGTGAAAATCGTTTATACTTTACTTTTTCTACATCCTCCATCTTCCGTATCCTCTGTTATTATGTACCTATTTTAAAAACATGTTCCATGTCTCCTTGCTTTGATCCTTGATTTAAACTGTGATAATCCGGGGGTGTCCCCCAGATTTCTTTTAGCAATAAATGCACCATGATATGAAATCCAGTTGTTATTATTGGACACATGTTCCTAATTTCGTAGTTACCAGAAATCCCTCACTTTCCAAATTACTTACGCATTGTTTTACGCTGAATAAAGCCTATATTTCTCAAGGCTTCTATTATTACACACCCCCTACGGGTGTTTTTTTAACCTTGATTTCCACAATTTGACCCCTTGGAGTACTCCCAAAATTCTGGCCAACGAACTCATCCATTTTGTTATTCTTGACATTTTGAATTTTCTTTTTTTTTAAGATCCATTCCAGGGTCAGATTTTGTCTGGAGTGACACATATCTAGAGATATATACATATGAAATAGTGTTAAGCTTCAGGAATCGTTTTAGAATGGTCTAAAACCAATTTCCATGGGGAAAATTGTCAAAAATCTGCATCATTTAAATTTCGAAGCCATTGCAAACGTTTTTTGCATCATACCTTCTGATAATGGAGCTTCATTACAGGCGACAAACTTTCACCGTCAGGTTGTAAGGGTATGTGCCCCCTGAGGCGGTAGAGACGACCCGTGTTGCTCAGAAGCAGCGCTGAGTTGGCAGCATCGCCGACTCCTTCAAACATCTTCACCCCCATTGAGAGGAGTTCTTCGGACATTTTGATCAACTTGTTGAACTACAAAAAATTCAAAATAAAATTCATTGACTCAACAACATCACGAGTTTCACTTTCAATCCTCTTCCGTAATACAACAGAAGGTAAACCATAACCAGGTGTTATTAGGTATTGTAATTTTTAATGATTCTCAGGAATCAATTTATTTTATCATAACGTGAGAAGAGGCTTCTTTACTGTTTCTTAGCAGTGGTCAATACGGCATTATGTGGTGTAAGGCTTGAAATCGGATCATCACTCAAAAATATATAAATAATGATAACAACCAAGTACCTAGGTACCTTCGCCTACTACCTGCATAGTACTCTCTAACAACGTTTCCATACCTTGGAATGCTGGTTCTTCTGACCTATACTATACGTATTTATAACATTGATTCATTGGTTCTACTTACCTTGGCGACGTCAGGATCTTCAGCTTTCAGTAATTCTGAAATCATAAAACTATGCTGAAAAAATTGAATTAACTCTTCAAGGTCATGCAGGAAATAATATGACGATAGTAAATACCGCATTGTATAGAGTTTCATCTAGGATTTAGAACAAATTATTAACATTCAAACATTAGACTGATCGTAAGACTTTATTCATGTGCTTAACTTCAGTAACAATAGGACCACTTCGAATTCTTTCCCTCTATGACATTAAGGTAGGTTAATTATACAGGTAAAGAAAACATATTGTGCACCCTGGTTAAGGAAACAATATATATAGGTCTTGAATTCTTACCTGATGCTTTGGTAGTGTAAACAGAACTGATCATATTACAAGCGTTGCCAGTCCTCCTTTTGGTATCGTCATTGACACAAAGTTCCAGAGACCTTTTATAGCAGTTGATAGTAGCGTCAAAGAGCTCGTCCATACTCGTACCGCACTCCAAGAGATGAATATCTGCAGTTGAGGGTTTAAATTAAAATTTAAGATATTGCAATGTTGCGTGAATATCATGTGGATCCCAAAAATCCCCGTTATTAAGTTCTAGCCTAACATTTGCTCATAGCACAAGTTATACAAAGCAAAAAATTAGTGTCGCATTTCTTTACTGGGAAGAAATCTAGAAAGAGGACGAGTGGCTAGATTCAATAATCCAACAGTGCACCTGCAATGAACATCCAGGAGTTACTGCAAGGTTGGAGCATCAAGGTTGCTGCTCCCTGTATCGTCGACTAGATTTACTGCAAGTCAACGAGCCCGTCAAGATTGAGCCAATAGCAGGTGCTCTCAGAAAGGGGAGAAGTCCCTTATTGACAACTGTAGGTGTCACTCTGCGGGTGTCACTTATGAGTGGGATCTGGAAGACTACCAAAAAGTAACCACGAAGGGAGATAATATGTCAAGACGTCCCCAGGAATGAGAGAGGTGTTGCTTGGCGGGATGTTGGGCCACGAGGGACCTTAGGGAGAAGTGGGCCTTCGCTCAGATAATAGAAAGTTCCTAAGAACGCTTCTGAGATATGAAGTTTCGCATCGTGGACTGTCGTAGCGTATCGGAGTAGCATTTGCGCATGAGCAACCAGTTACGAAATCTCGTATCGAGATACGACGTCCTATCTCTTACGAAAACTTCGTAAAGTTCGTAAAGATACGACGCTTCAGATACTACGGAAAGTTCGTATCAGTGGCGTCGTATCGTGGATAACCTTCCTCATCAGTAACAGTGTAGCAGACTTTCCATGATCCCACTCGCGCGCGGGTGTATTGTTTTTACCTTTTAACGTTCTCACGGCTGTGTTTTCACCTTGGTTTAAGTTCTCCAAGTGTTTCGTTCAACAAGGCCGATTCGCTCATATTAAAAAACTTTTCCAAATCCACAAGGCGATAAGGATACGAAAGCCTTTTGAGGAGGATGCAGAGAGTTAGCATACCAGTAACTTTGTAGCCTCCCTTGTTAACTACCTGCGGAGTTTCGAAGCTATCTAGCAACACGGGCAGGTGATCTTTTTCTAATCTAACTTGTTCAACCGGCAAGGGACACCTAGCACACGAGGCACATTTCTGAAATGCTGCTGGTGATCAGCATACACTTGAACAATAATAGTGAGGTCTTCTGCAGACAATAAACCGAAATTGAATAAATTCAAATATTGGTCCATTGCACCCAAAACAACAAAAAACTACTGCAGATACTTAAAAACTGGAAAATTCACAAATCACAAAAGTGGTACTGCAGAAAAAGGAGTTTCGAGTTTGTTGTGTGAATTCAGAATTGACTTTGGCGTCACTTTAGGATGCGAAACGAAATTTGAGATACAGAAAAATGTTGGGATACGAAATCTGAAAAGGTTAGCTTCCGCTTTGCTCACCCGAGCCAATACAGTACACGATGCAAAACTTCGTTTCCCAAAAGCGTTCTTAGGAACTCTCTATTGCTGCTGCTCATCTGACCAACGACAGATACCAATGATCGATCTTTTCGAAGAGGGAGGGGGTAATGTAATGGACGACCTGAATGTCATGTGTTGGTAACGACACGAGAACCTACAGTTTGTCTAGACTAGAAAATCCGAGGATTGTCTCGAGGCAGCACTCAGGGAGGTACAACTAGCGCTTCGTATCTGTATTCTAATCAGTTGTTGAAAGATCTGCTAAGTTGACTAATGGATTGATTGGGGTGTTTTGGTTAGTAGAAGCGAGCGCAGCGAGCATCCAGGACACTGATCCACGCAGAAAATAACATCTATGCATAACACCGTGTGTTGCACAAGCGCTAGTTGTGCCTCGCTAAGAGCTGCTACTGATAATCCCAGATGATCAGTTCTGGCCTAACATTCACACAATATGCATGGTACACAATACAAGTTAGTGTCACATTTCCTTAAAATATAATATTGAAAGGCTTGGAAGGATAGGGAACCAAAAACAATTTCACACTTCTTCTGTCCAGACTCTGAAGGTTTTTAAGTTGGTCACCATTACGGTGACCATTATAATGAGAAGAAGCTGATTCGTTACAGTCACAAACTGGGTCTCGACTTGCCACGACGCTAGCGTTCAAGCGTGCACTTGAGGAATTGAAGAGCACTAAAGATTTTTAGTAGAATTCAATATAATGCTAAAACTCGTGCAAGCGTTTAGTGGCGTTCTCACAAATTCATGTTCTATCATGTTAACAAAAATACATGCTTAGTGGGGAAGATAATTGGGTAGTTTTTACAATCCTCAACTCACCCAAAGGGTGAAAAGGAGAGTATAGGCACCCACCTTGTTCAAAAAATGGAGGGGTGGGAAGAGTTACCGCTGGGTATTCGTCGGCTTCATCCTCGATGAGGAGCTCAGCTTCACCAGATGCGATACAATGTTCTGACAAATTGAAAAAACAATCTCCAGCACGGCTCAGCATCAGACTCGCCAATGGCTTATTGTCGCCACAACATCTGAGCAAACCTTTGATGTGTTTTAGTGCCAGTAAGTACCTGAAAAACGCGAACAGGTCATTGAATATTGAAGATGAGGGAGGAAAGATCTCATCTCAGAGTAGGAGAGGGAGCTTACACCAGAAAAAATGGGCCTGGGATTGTGGAGCTCAATAGTTGATTCAGTGGTTTAGTTCACTACTGTGATAATCAAAAGGTAATATTTTTTTGAAAAACCAAAAAACCTACTTGATCCCTATTATGGATTATCACAAGAGGTCGCAGCATAACCTGAATGAATTGATGAGTTCACTACTCCATGTTTTTAAATATTTGGGAACATTTGATTCGATCAGTTTTGGGTCCAAACAGAAAACTGGGTACAAAGTGGTTGGTACCCGTTTATTAGTATCACTCCTGAGCTCAAGAATTCTACTCTGACGTACGAGGATTTTCATTTTATTGTAAAATGAGTAAAATGGCATAGGTATAAGATTTTGTGCATGTAACACCAGGGAATTAGCAAGGGTCGGAATTTTGGTTTCATGACCCCAAAATTCTATACAACGGTATTGAAAACTGTTATGCATCAGGGGGAGTGCATGTTTTAAGCGATTGGTGGAGTTCATAATTATTACCAATGAGGCGTACTGTAATGGACTATTCCTAAATTAGGTGCTAGATCCTAATTGGGAACTACCCTAGTTAATTGGAAATAGTCTTTACGGAAATACGAGAGAAATAGAGAAACACTAGAGAAATTATGAAAAATATGAAAACACGTCCTCCAAGTTCAAGTTCAAACCGAAAAGTAAATTTTATTCAGAACATATTATGATCAAGGTAAACAATTTGGATAACGTCTGCCGAAATGACTAATAAATTAGAGTAACTCCATAACACGTACAGAAAAGAAAAAAAAAGTCCCATTCATGCAGCACGAGTTGATGAGCGAATTTTCAAAGAATAATTATAACCGATTTGGTGGGTGATTCTTATAGGAAATTTCACGCTGATTCCGAATATACCATATGTTCCTATGTTTAAGGTGGTAATTTACACCGAAAACCTCAAAAAACACGTTTTTTAGCGATTTTTGAAACTAAATGTTCAAAATTTGAACCCTTGGAGTACTCCAAAAATTCTGGCCAACGAACTCATCCTTTCTTTTGATATTACTGACATTTTAAAAATTTTTTGCGATTTTTTATCTCGATTCCACGGGCAGATATCGTCTGGAGTGACACATAAATAAATATATAAACATATAAATATATATATACATATAAAAAAGTGTTAAATTTCAGGATTCGTTTTAGAATGGTCTGAAACGGATTTCCATGAAGAAAAAGTTCAAAAATTTGCATTACAAAAATTTTGAAGCCATTGCAATAGCTTCATTTTCTTCGAAAATTCGCTAAAACTAGGATTCCTTTCCTGGCTGATGGTCCATAAACTGGCAAAATTCCAGGGATGGAAAGATAAGAAAGAGATGGAGATCCAACTACGGTTAATAATATAACTATGACTGAGCCAGTCTTGCAACATAGCTACCCAAGTTTTTGAACCAATGTGATGTGTACCTACAACACATTTAGGGATAAAAAAAATTGAAATAGATTTTTGGATGTAGGTATGCCATCGCATCAAGTACTTACATCTTAAATCTTAGCCTCAACATACATATATAACATAATATATTATGTAAGTACTTAAGTACATGTACAACATAATATATAGATACTTACATTTTAGCCTCAATTTCTTTTTCTATGAGAATAGAGTAGACCAGACAAGCCTTGGCAGTGAGTAGTGAGCACAAATATCCTTTCCAGGTGTTGTTATCCATTTCTTCTGGTCGTTGCCACGTTGGTAGTCTCTTACCATGAGGTTTGCAGAGAACAGCCTTTAAGGATTTTCCCTCCCTAATCAAATAAATTGCTTTGTTATTCAAATTGAGAAACGAATGTTTCTTTGTATAATTATCAAGAAAACAATGAAACTAATTTCAAATAGTCACAGTGCATACTACAAACCATAGTACATGTTCACACCTACTCAAAAGCAACTTACATTTCACCAGGATTGCAGTTTTCTTTGTCATCCTTGTCATCTTTCTTTTTCTTTTTGCGACTTTTTTCTCTAGGTTTATCGAAAGGCATGGGTATTGGCTCAAAGGGATTCGCCATTTTAGGTTCCTCCTCTGGTCCATCTTTGGCCTACCACAACCAACAGAAGTGAATCAATTCAAAATATTGTATAGGTAATGTTGAGCAAAAATACTTCACTGCAACTTATACACTACCCTACACAAAATTTTCGAAATGTATTGCCCTCGGAAAATTGCATTTTAAAGTGCAGTATTTTGTGCCACAGTGAAACATGAACTTTACAAAATACGAAATTCGGAAAAACTAACAGATTTAGCAGTCATGGATTCGAAGTACTTCAAGCAATCCACTCCTTCGCATACGTGATGAAGAGCATGTTTGCATCTTTCTTCTATCCCACTTTTTGCTAAGGACGGTTGTTTATATTTTCCATCTGAAATTAAGGAGAACCAAAATTACTGTTAATGCGATAAAACAACAAATTTATAAGAATCACGGAAGAACGGAAGGAGTGCAGCAGAAAGGAGGGAGATGCTTTCGATTCAAGAGCCTTCTGAAACCACAAAAACCACTCGAGCCATTGACGTCCCTAACTGTAGCCCTATTGTATGTATCAGACCTTCATTAAGCGTGTTTTTGTTTGGAAGGCAAAATGTATGGATTAACTCAAAGAATCAATGTTACCTACTGAAAATGATTATTCATCTTTGTAACATGCACTCAATGAGCACTCAATGAGTTCTGTGAATCATCAACTAAAGTAATAAGTAAGTAAACTAAAGTAAGATCTGACATCGCATTCTTCTGGCAAAGGCCAAATTACTTACATTAAAAAAAAAATGATTTCCTATTTCCCTTTTTCGAAATTGAAAATCATTTGATTTCCCTGATTGATTTTCTTTTGATTTCCCTTTTTTTAAATTGAAAATCATTTGATTTCCTATTTCCCTTTTTCCCCTATTCTGAACGGCATCCTGCTGAAAATGATTCAAACTTCAACTCAAGTTTTGAAGAAAAAACTGAAAGGAAAGCCTTTGTTGAAATTGAACGAAACACGAGCTAGTCAAAAGACAAAAGCAGAAATATGGTGGTAGTGGGAAAACAGGAATGAGCCATACTGCCAACTTGCAAAACTTGCAACACAGATTTCCCCACTGGATTTTTGGTAGGAATGAGTAAAATCGCTTGATAATTTATCGCCAGGTAGGGCACACTGCCGGAGCTCACTACTTTAGTTTGCATAAATATCTATAGAATTAGTGT
>JAEMON010000012.1:17561174-17577278 GCA_030264115.1 Lygus lineolaris
CTTTAGCAGCTGACTATCCCTAATCAGTGATTATCTTTAACTTGAGATTCGAGGTCCTAGTTATAATTTAAGTACCTAGTCAAAGTCAGATTTGCTGGCAGCAATTTGCATTTTCGTATTTCCATCTCTTTTATCCATTTTGTATCCATTCCCATCTCTGTGCCAGTTTCGCGAATCTTTCATTCAAATAATACATTATTGTGAAATAGATCCTGATTTATGTATTCACTGGAGATAGGGATTCGGATTTTTCAGACGATAAAATGCAGATAGGTACGTACGCGTTTCTTGGAAGGTTCAAATCACACGGGCCTAGAGATCTCCCGAAATGACCCTTCAATGAAGGAATAATTAGTAATATCCGTAATAAATCGTTCCAAACGAGTTATATCCATGAATAATTTTGCCTACGGAGTTCATCAGCAGTGTCAGGAAAATGAAGGTCACCACCAGTAAAGTTACTGGATATGTATTATCAAGTACCTACGAACGATCATGAACATTGGAGAATGCGATCTTTATTACCCAAAAAGTAATGCAAAGGTAGAGGTACTTACCTAAATATTATTACCTACAGGTATTCATTCATCTTCCACTTTTGCCTAGATACGGATTATACCTAAGTACCTACCT
Source organism: Lygus lineolaris (assembly GCA_030264115.1). Lineage (NCBI taxonomy): Eukaryota > Metazoa > Arthropoda > Insecta > Hemiptera > Miridae > Lygus > Lygus lineolaris. Next base: position 17,561,808 of record JAEMON010000012.1, read on the forward strand.
GTTTGAAAGCATAAAAACCATTAGGTATAAAATCATAGTGACATCTGGACGTTTTGGACAAGGTTTTAGATTGACCCCTAGGCAAAAGACATTTTTATCCATATGAAAATTCAGAACAACCTGCCTTCCAGTTTTTTCGTAGGTACCTACCTGCCCCAGGTGAAAGAATCATTTACTTATAAATAAAAAGATCTCCGTTCGCATAATTTCTCCATGGGTTTCTCATTCATCAGGCACACAGAGAAGAGGTTAGAAGTTATAACTTAAACATGATTTCGTCTCATTTGACAGAGATAGGAGAAACGTGTTGATAAAGATAATATTACCATGGAAACATAGTCCAACTCGCAGTGTTGCACCTTATTTTTACGGGATTTTCATGAAATTGTAGTGGTAGCATTGTTTTCCCTAAGTTAAAACTCTGACTAGCTAGCTAGCTGCTATTTAGTGATTGATAAACGCATTCCAAACGTTGACTAGTTAAAATCTCTGATTATCGTTAATCAGTGACTAGCTATTTGGAGTTTTAACTAGAAAATTGATAAACCGGCCCTCAATTTCCTATTTGTAGAAACAGGGATAATACGGCAGGAAGCTGGAAACTCACTCCGAGGTTTAAGTGGTGTGAGAGTTTGGTTCAGGGAAAACATGGTAACGTGGGCAGAATCGTCATCTTTTACTTCTTCAGTATCATCCATGCTGGACAATTCGTGTTTAGATTGAGAAAGCAGTATTGGTGATGACGGGTCCGTCTCAAATGGGATGTACACATCTGCCAGCATGTAGTGAGCTGATGTAACAATCTAGAGGAAAGAATAAGAGACAGGATATATTCACATAGTCAGAGAGGCTGGTCGCGGACATTCTGCCCAAACAAGGGACATATAATTAGAGAGTTTTTGTTTTTCCCATCATCTCCACGGAAACGAAAACAAAACGAGTAGCTGATAAGGGAAAATGGACCAATGAGCTTGAAGTAAGACTCTACACGTATACAAAAAGTTTTTCGTATGTAGGTGAAGAGCTGCTTCTACACATAATACGGGAAGAACAAAACCGTTTATGAAAGTGAATGCTTCTAGCTCATGGGTCCGTTTCCCCTTATCAGTTACGCGTTTTGTTCTCGTTGCGCATGATGATGACGGGAAGAACCAAAACTTTTTATTGCTATAACGATAATATTGACAGTAAACGTGTAAGACCTCATAAGTACAAAACTTCAAATTTCACAGGATACGAAAAGACCTTCTCATACAAAACGCAATTATGTAATGGTTTCATCGATTTTTGTCCCCCAGTCTGTTATCTGGTAACCTGTTATTGGAACCTGTTATTAGAAAATGACAGTAACAGGATAACCTGTTATTTTAAAATAACTGTTTAGCCCTTCCCTACTTACAAGGTCTTGTTACACCCCTGGCCGGTTTTGCCTTACGAGTTTCTTCATAAGGCCACAGAGAAGAGATGGGACAAAGGCGGGAAAAACGACTTCGCCTGAAGGATCAAGTCCTAAAAAACTACCTATTCCACTGAAAATCGCCAAAATCCGACTTACGAGGTCTTACACTTTTACTATCATCATGTACTTGAGTTTGTGTGTGCTAACATATTGTGGCATTTCCTTGAGTCATCAATAATTATTATTTGGACGTATCAATTAATATTTATTGTTGGACTCATCAATTGTTGTTTTAGCATGCTAATTATTTTACCTGAGGATATTTTTCCTTGGACAAGAGAGAAATACAATTTTTGAGAACAGTACGAAGAGTGTTGTTCTGACCAGGGGTAGTACCAGTTGCCATCATGTTTCGAGCAACACGGTAGAGCAGCATACCAACAGGAACAGTGAATGGATTCTGCTCTTTATCCCTCATAGTGTCAGAGCAAAGTGACGTCAGGTCGTAAAGTTTCACCGCATCCTCGTTGGTACCTGCATGCCAACAAACCAGTACAAAGAGCAAGTTATTGAGATAATTTCCGGCAATTAAGATTTGTTTAGCCTCTACATGATGCACTATGTGAATTTAGTAGGTTGCTACTTTACTGGTTGCTACTTCCCACTTTTTGTTATTTTCAAACCAAGTAGGTACCTACTAAAAAGATAATAACTTAAAATGTTCTTGTCCTCGAAGAAGCGAGTTTCTCCCACATATCCAGACCTCTGGTCCTCACAGAAAGGTGAACGCCTATGGGCTCGATATGCTATGTATTAAATCTTAAGGGTTAGTCCAGCTAGTGATAAGAATACAATTGTTTACGTACCTTACTGGAGAATCGTTCGTAACTAGCAAGTACTCCCTCGACGGCAGGATGATGATGTCCTTAATCAAAAGTTCTAGCCACCTGTACTTGACTTGCTAGTTACGACTGATTCCCCAGTAAGGTACGTAAAAGATTCAATATGCTATGAGTTTGTTATAAACAAACTGAAAAATTCAACTCGAAAATTCAAAAATTAGTAGGCCCTTTAAATCTCAAACCATAATTTTACCTTTAAAGAGCCAATATGTGTGACCAGCTTTAGTAGCGTTGGCTTTCAAGAATGATAGTATGTTTTGCGCCACATCTCTGATGAGGTTAGGAGAGAATCTGGATTCTTTGAGGTTAGGAAGATCCTCCGTTTTGATTAGTTCATATTTTTGGACGATACCATCAAGGTGGTAGCACATGACGACTTCTGGTACGTTGGACATTAAATTGTCAAGCCAATAATCTATCCCAGTCAAAACACTAATAGGGCGTTTAGCATCCCTGAAACATACAATTGTTATAAACATTCAAAAACGCTAACTAGCTTCATCTGTAAATATTTTGTATTCATCTCACAATAATCATAATACATCGTATCAATGGTTCGGAAGACCCAACATACTCTTCAAGCCTTTGACTTCAAGAACATTGGAAAATACAGAGAATCACTGAAGATCCATAGGCATGAAGGGTAAATGTGCAAGAGGGTAATAAGGGAGATGAGAGATTGTGGACAGCTTGTGCAATATGGGGAAGCTGGAAAATTGAATAACGAAGTAAGTAGAATAAAATAACGAAATTAAAACAGACCTTAGCCTCAAACTGATACAAGGACGTGAGGGACCACCGAAAATCGGCATGTCGGTGCCCAAAAGCATCTGAATGTCTTCAAAAGTCCACAACACGTTCCGGGTGAACTTGTGGTCTTCCTCCTCGGAGCACGGTATCCCTTGTTCTATTTGAGGTTCAGGAAGAGCTGGACCTCGCTGAAAAAACGAAGGATGCAGATTGCAGAGAGACCAATAATAGGGGTACTCAAGGTTGAGCCGTTGTCGACGTGTTAACGAGAAATGTGTTAAACTTGTAAAACGTGGAGAAAATCGGTCGCAAACATGTTATCAAAGTGCGTTATCAACTGTGTTAAGTTAACTGAGTCCAAGGTGTGGTAAACGTCGACAGCAACCATGTTATCAGGTTTCTTATGAAGAATCAAAATGGCGGCATTCGCCTGTTGAAATACGCCGAGTTTGAAGTTTTTGTAGTAGTTTGAAGTGTTAAAATTTTGATTTCGTTGTGACCCGTTTGACGGATGGAAGTGGAGTCAGAAGGAGAGAAAAAACGTCAAATAATTATAACCAAACGTCAAATAATTATACATTATAACCTAGGCGGGAAGGTAGCAAAATACCGAGGATGTTGTTGTTTACATTTTATCTAAATTTTATGTCATCCCCTTCTTCTTCTTCTTCACATTTTCACTCGTAGGTTCGTGATAACATGTTAACACATGTAGGGTGCCTCACGATTTTTCTTAGGACGAAGTTAACAACTTAGCACGTTTAACTCGGCAAGCTCAACCATGAATACCCCTAATAAACCAATTTGTTTGAACCATAAGGATGGGACGCTGCTTTTCAGAAAGCCTCAGAACCTTCATCTAACGGAAGATTTGATTATTGAAATATTGAATACATAGATCAACCGTTCATGAGAAAAGAAATACAACATCCAATGGCAAGTAGCAAATATGAAGAAAAATGAAAAGGAAAAACTCCCCAACTGATCCAAGATATGAACCCAAGCTATTTGTCCAAGACACCATTAGGGCAATCAAGCTTGCCACGGAAGATGATGATCTTACCATTGTTGATCTACCTTTTATATTTATTAGGTGTCAGCAAGATGGTGGTTTTGAGGCATCCCAACAAACCCGTCTTGGTATTAGCCAACAGTGCCCAATCCACAGGCTCTCTTCTACAAAAACAAGGTAGGCTGGAGAATATTACTGTTGCCAACGGAAGAGTTGTAGATCTGTCGTTGGACTTGACGGCCTGTTCAACCTTGGATTCTCTTATTCCCTCAGTCTCCGCCAAACTGTAGTGAAGGAACTTCGAAACGAGAGCTTTCTGTTGCAGAGCAGTTCGGCTTTTATCGTGGTACGGAAGAGCTTTGTCCTTCGAAAAATAATTTCATTTTAATAACATCAGATTCAAATGAAATATCAGGCTGAGAAGTGTCTTTGATGTTGAGGTACCTACTTCTAAATTCGTCATATGGGAAGGTGAACACTACGGTTTCAAAATATTGTTTAACTTACTTTGGTGCTTAGAGTTGAAAGAATGTGTTCGATAAAATACTGCCTCAGCCAAGCCCATTCATCTTCAGCTCTCGAGAGCAGGTGTTTGTGAATATCGAATTCGTCAATGAGCAACGTATTTTCCACTCGATGGACCACCATACTCACCTTCGAACCAAAATGAGACACAATGTTGGATCCTAGCTGATTCACGTAAGGTTTGTAACTGAGGAATCACAAAAAATATTGTACAAAACTCACTGATTTTGAGCTGTAAGGTATTTTAAGAAGTTTCTTAATATTTTCCGCATCTGAGACGACGTCTACCTCACCCACGCTCTCGGGAAACATGTTAGCCATTCTGAAACTAAAAACATATTTTGATATAATGCAAAGTGCGAACTGTAATAAAAATTTTGACGTGGGAAGGTGTTATGGCCGGTGAAATTCATCGCAGGGTTACTTCAGCCTACGGTGAAAATATGATGAGCATTCAAATGGTTCAGAGGTGGGGAAAAACCTTCGAGGAAGGACGTGTTTTGGCGCATGATGAGCACCTCAGTGAGCGCCCATCGAGTTCGAGCCACAAAGATGCAATTGAGGCCGTGCGCGCAATTTTGGATGAAGATCGGCGTCGAACCCTTGACCAAATCCTCGAATTGGTTCATCCCATGTTCGAGTTGACTCGGTCTATAAATAGTTGGTCGCATTTTTCAAGATGACCTGAACCGCAATAAAGTCTGTGCAAGGTGGATACTGCGGCTCTTGTCGGATGAGCACAAACAAAGCCGTTTGGAAGTTGCAAATCGATTTTTTGAGATGCTTGAGGAGGAGGGGCTTTGTGCTCGAATCGTGACTGCAGATGAGACATGGGTCCATCAACACTCCCGAAACCAAAAGGCAGAGCTTGGTGTGGATGGCGCCAAAAAAAATCAAAATTGAGACCTCAGCTGGAAAGATCAGGGAAACCATGTTTTGGGACTCTAAAGGAATGCTACTGGTGGATTATCTTTCCAGAGGTGAGACGATCGATTGCAACAGGTATTGCGAGGTCTTGAAAAACCTCACAGCTCAGATAAAACGAAAGCGACCAGGACTTTTGAAAAGAAAAAGGCTCCTTTTTCAGGACAACGCTGGGCCCCATTTGACCGAGGATCTCCTCACCAGTTTTGATTGGAATGTTTTCCTCATCCTCCATACTCCCCAGATCTCGCCCCGAGTGACTACCACCTTTTTCCGGCAATGAAAAGGTTTTTGGTAGGTTGACGATTCAGTAACAATGAGGAAGTCAAGAGCTACGCCATTTGGAACCGGAGTGGTATGACAGTGGTCTCAAAAAACTCTCACCCCACTACAACAGGTGCCTGGAACGACTCGGCGACTACGTTGAAAAATAGGTTAGATCCTCTGATTTCCAATTATGTAATTTTTCGCGAATTTTCGAAAAAAAATGAAGCTATTGCAATGGCTTCAGAATTTAAATTATGCAAACTTTTGGAATTTTTCCACGATATCTGACCGAGGAATCAAGCTAAAAATCTGAGAAAATTTCAAAATGTCAATGATATCAAAAGAAAGGTTGAGTTCGTTGGCCAGTATTTTTGGAGTACTTACTTCAAGGGCTCAAATTTTGAAATTTTGAATCAAAAATCGCTAAAAAAACGCGTTTTTTGAGGTTTTCTGTTTAACTACCATCTTAAACATAGGAACATAAATGGTATATTCAGAATCAGCGTACAATTTCCTATTAGAATCACCCACCAAATCGTTTAAAATGATCATTTGAAAATTCGCCCATCAACTCATGCTGCATGAATGGGACCTTTTAAAATAAAGTGCATTTTTTTAAATATGGGGAAACTTGCTTTCAGGATGACCCACCTTACCTTGAAAATCCCGAGGAAACTGGCCGAGTGGTGTCATTCAAACCTCTGGATGCTGCTGAACTGGACAGCCAGTTTTCAGGAGGCAGTTTGATGTCTGTGTTGTGTCGAAGAGGGGCGTAGAGGACTGGGCTCTCGACCAAAGAATACTTCACCACAGCATTCGACTTAACTGACGCTTCTCTCGGGGAAGAGGGGCTCGGGACCTGCAATAGTAGCACAAAGTATAAGCAGGTATAAGTATTTTCGCAATTTAAACCTCAGTGTGTAAAACAGTGTCTGACAGACACTTACGAATTTTCATTTGCGTGAGTTGGCTACAATGCGTGTTGCAACGAGACGCACCTGTTCTGTAGCCCCCCCCCCTTACCACTCTCAAGTATACGTTGTGACCCTTAGTATGACCTTGAACCTTGTGGAGTGAGTACTAGTACAATTGTAGTGAAAAGTATCGTGTCTCACAGACACTGTTTACTCTACCACCCAGGTCTTTGCAAATTAGCAGGGTAGTTGGGGGCTGACTCAAAGACAATCACATATGAATTTCGTCACGATTGGATCAGCTACTGCGCAAGCGCAATCTTGAAATGTGTTGTCATGGGCGTAGCTCCAGAACTACTCGACCAATTTTGGTGACATTTTCTGAGATAATAGCCATTTCAATTATTTGACTGGCAATTTTCCTGAATAAATTATTTTTTCCTATATGAACAATTATTCTCATTGTTTCCACTTTCATTCAATTAACCTTTGTACAATTCTGAGCTGAAATGTGCGTCAAGTGATCAATTAAAGGATGATGGTGTCTGTCAGGCTCTCTTTACACCCTGACAATGGAATAGGTAGTTTATACACTGAGGGTTAATTTTAAGGTAGGTAGGTCCTATCAAGGCAGTGAGCGGAGTGAGCCATATTTATGCATAGAACTCACTATTATCTTTTGGCAAGGATAAATAATATTACTTAGGCACGCTAACTTACCTACCTACTAAGCAACAACCACCTACTAGGTACACTAGAGTGGTGCAAAGTTGCAAAAAGAGAGGGTGCTACTACATTTTCTACGACCTACACAATGGCCATGGTCATACTGAAGGCTCATCATTCATTATGCAAGCTAACATTGATTGCATCAGTGAGTTAATTAAATGATGGTTAATTAAATAAGAATTACTTTATGGAGCCATAACAAAAACAAAACTTTCACTGACCAATTCCAACGGAGCGATGTCATCCATCTCGATCTAGCCGTTACTATCCTCATCTATCGTTTTAATATAGAGAAACTCCGTAAATTCCACAGTAGGTATTTACTAAACCAAATAGGTAATCAATAATTTTTAGAATGATTGCATTATTGTACCTAAACCATAAATGAATCGTGATTGCAAAAGTTAAGATAACGAAACGAAAGCAAAGGTCTCGAACCTTTGTGGTCTCGAATATTCTTCATCTTCTTCTTCTTTTTTATTTTTGTTCCGGGAAGGAGTCATCCCTTGTGGGCAGTGTTGGCGGTACATAAAGTTGAAAGATAGCGTTGATGATGCAGTCATAATGTAGAAGCGATTAGGGAGATGGAGACCTAGGAGATTCAGTTCACATTTTCTGACCACGGATTCAACTTTTACAAAATTGATAGGGTGGCGGTAATGAGAATGGGGCTTACATAGGGTGACTATCGCACTGCCGTACATTTATCATCATCAGGTACCGCCAACTTGACTATTCAAGGAATTTGACTAAAATGGAACGGTGTTGATGAGTTGGATAGATGTGCGGCAATGAGAATTTGAGGTTTGAGCGCTGGCCATTGGCCATTCTATTAGAATTACAGTGCTGACTCGAGACTATTTTGCGAAGGCTATTATGATGGTAGAAGAACATGTGATTCAAAAAATTAATTAGAAATATATCGAAAGAACGATAGACGGGCAGTAATGATAAGAATAAACATACGCACTTGCTGCGTGGCTTTCGTCCTCACTGTCCTACTTGGAAGCGCAAGGGAGCCCTATGTTTCCTGTGGTCCCCCAGAGCTATCACTACGCAAAAGTTGGCCAAAAATACCCTAGTTATAGTTCAAGGCAAGGAAATTTTTATATCCGTGCGGTAATGATACTTTTTCAGACTCCATTATTAGTCGTTGACATCACGAAGTGGACTTAAAAATCGAATGACTCTATTCTTGTGGATCTTTTGCACGAAGTCTTGGGAAAGAACTTTCATTGTTAAAATAAAATAGTTACAGGCGCCAGGCGGTGGTGATGAGAATTGAGTGTTTCAAGACCCAAAAACAATTCGTCGACATCTAAAAAAAAACAGGTTTGCAAGTGCATACAGTGATGAGGGAAACCGAAGGAAGAGAAGAAAAAAACAATAAGACACGTAGGTACCTACTTACCTGCCATTTGGAGAAAACCTTGAGATACGCTAAGTTTGAGCTTTTTTTGAGAATCACTCAAATGCCTTACAGGTAAGGAAGGTATCTACTTTAAAAGTCGATTCAACAGGTTGACACGTAGTATCTAGGTGCCGAATTAATTGAAGTTTATGAATTATGACTTTATAATAGGTATGAATTTATAAATAGGTACCCAACCAAGGTACCTGTAGGTAGATACCTAATAACACAAAATGTTCAGTTTCTAGTGCTTTGATCAGCTATTTAACCCCACATTATGAACTTTCCTTTATTTTTTTTAATGTTCCAATATTGTTCGTACTATTATAATAGTATTTTTTATGGGCGTCTATTTACAATTAAGCCTTTGCAACTTTAAGCAAATTGTCCATACCTACACCGAACCTGACAGAAGGTAACCACAATGCAAATGAGTAACAAAACCTGAACCAAGATAACCACAACTTTGGCTTTCTTATTAGTTTTGTATGGTTGACAAGCATGGACGGGTTTGGCCAATGACAGACGACACCCGTTTCAACGTAACTTTCCCGCCATATTACAATAATGCAAATTTTAGTAAATTTTCTAAAATTACAGATACATTATTTTTGCTCTACGACTTCAATATTGTTTCTTTTAAGCCATTACCTTTCAGAAAAAAAATTAAAAAAATTGATGATAATTCCCCAATGGGGATCATTATCACCATTATCAAGAATCAGTATTAAGAGTAGGTAGGTAAAGAATCGAAGAGTGTTGTGATGGGGAGTAAAATTATTCTGTTGAATATTAGGATAATAATGTGTGTAAAGGAAGTTTTGGTTGGTACCCACCTAACTAAAATTAATACCTTTTTATAGAAAAAGAGGTCGGTACCTATAGGTTTAAGTGTAAAATATTATAATGCTGACTCTGGATGAGTTAGGTACGGCGGAATGGAAACGACACCGTATGTTTACCTATCACCAGTTGTATTACATAATGCTATTGTGGGATTAAGGAACAATATCGTCGGAACGACAGTCCAATCACATAACATGATACGAGTAGAATAGCTAAGTAATCAAATGGAACTCTAAATATCAATGTGAAGGTGTGTGAATCACTGAATGAGATAAGGAGTTTCTTTCGTTTTACAACAGAGGTGTGTTCGAATTTGAACTGAGTAGTGCGTTAGTCTGTTGCCGGTGTTGTCAGAATAGGTACCTACCTAGGTACATTAGGCAGCTATACAGGGTGTCTACAGTTAAGTTGGCATAAACTACAAGAATCGATCTTTACAGGTAATTTCTTTTTTTTTGTCTTTAGTCAGGCCCCAACTACCCTCCGAGTTTGAGCTAAATCAATCCATTAGGAACTGAGACATCGCAGTTTCAGAAAATGCACCTTTGCGCATGCGCACACGCTACTAGTCGTCCGATTGCGATGTAATTAATAGGGGACTGTCCAGAGGCTACCCCGTAGGTACAATCTCCGGAAATGTCACCGAAATTAGTCGAGTAGTACCTAGTACCGGAGTTATTGCCATGAAACACATTACAAAATTGCGCATGCGCAGTAGTAGCAACTGATACTATCGTGACGAAATTCATAGGTGATTGTCATGGAGTCAGCCCCCAACTACCCTCAAAATTTGAGCGAATTATGTCAATTAGGAACTAAGATACTTACTGGGGTTTTAGGAAATTCACGTTCGCGCATGCGCTCTCGCTACTAACCATTTAAAGGTACGACACCGTTGGAAAGCTGAAATCATGAAGAAGTTTTTGTCGTTGAGTGCTCAGCTCAACAGTCTTGGTTTAGAAGCGAAACAATGCGTGAAAGAAAAGTAAAATTTTGGAAAATTCTTGAAATTTGAAATTTGGGCTGAATTTTGAGCCTTAAAAATCGACTGATGAAGATAGTTAGTAGGCCTTCCTTATAGGAAATTTAACGCTCTTTCCAATAATATATTTATTTTTTATTTTACACTGAATTAAGAGAGTTTTGGCTGTTTTAGCGATGTATGGTCGAAAGAAAACCAAAAATCTTAAATTTGAAAAACTCAAGAAATAAGGGGATGAGAAGAAACTCTAGGGGCCTTTCCTTCTATCTGTAGAATCGATTCCTGAAGTTTGTCCCAACTTAACTGTAGACAGCCTGTATCCTACCTGGTACCTTCCTGGTCTTCGTTATTACAGTATACTCTTTAATTTCATTATCATGATCGTGGTTTTGTGATAGATAGGAATCATGTCATTAAACGATATAATTGTGAGACCAGCCAGGAGAGAAGATTGTGGAGAAATTATCAGACTCATCAAAGTAAGGTTTTTTATTGAATAATTATTTTGTTTAAGTATTTTCTTAAGGATCAACAATATAATCAAATCAAAATTGTAGAAGTTATGGCTGTGGCAATTAAATCCCAGATGGACTGGCAGACACGAAACCAAATTTGTTCAGGAGGCCTTGAAACGCAAAAAGCGAGTGGAAATTTATATATTGGAGCACAAATTTTTTTTTTTTTTTTTGAAATTGAAAACAAAGCTTCCGCTGCTTTGCAGACTCGGAAGCTAACGTGTAAACTTTAGGAATCGTTTTAGAATGACCTGGAACGGATTCCCATGTAGAAAATTGTTTGAAATTTGGCAATAAGTATTAAAATTTTGAAGCCATTGCAATAGCTGAATTTTCTTCGAAAATTCACTAACAAGAAAATGCAAATCAACCCTCTAAGAAAATATTAAAAATAATGCAAATTTCAGATTGACTAGACATCAGGAGCAGAAAATGAGAAATTTAGGATTGGTAATGAAGAAAAGAAATTAAGATTAAAGAGGGAGAAGGGTTTATTCCTTTAAAAATGAAAACAATGTACCTAAAGAAATGTGAACAACAGCGAATTCTTACGTCCACGTAAATATATGAGAAAGCCCACCCACCTTGGCAGACGTTCTTTACTTGCCCAGTTACTGCATTTTCCTGTTTAACTATAGTATTTCCAGAACATGTAGGGACCTACCCTGTGTACTCGTTAATTTGTTACAGGAACTGGCAGAGTTTGAAAAAATGCCGGGAAAAGTTGAAACCACAGCTGAAAGTAAGTGGAAAACTTGCCACTACATTCCATAGTTTATTTCAGGAATCTCATTTATTCAAAATTTGATAAAAATTCAAATTAATTATTCAAAAAATTTTCTTTTATTTGTAAAAAAAGTAGGTACGAAAGACAAAGGTCATAAATCATTATGTAATGGCGGTCAGATATTTATTCAAGGCATCGTGTTGGTACCTAATAGGTGTGAGGGGATATAGTGGAACTTCTTAACTTAGGTAAGTACTCACTTACTTAACTTAAGGCTGTACATTATGCACCTAGGAAGGTACTACCTAGTCCAAAGAGCTAGTGCAATCCATAAAAACTGTTGAATCTATAAAGATGGAGGTACAGTTGCGGTATTTTTGCAAAATTTGATTGCTTGTAGGTAGGTAGGTAAAATTGTGTTTTGAAATCAATAAACTAGACACTTTCCCTTGCGAGCAAATAATATTGTCCATACTTCACAGATACCTTCCACAATAAATGATAAATTAAGAAAACAAAAACAATCTAATTTTTTCGGGTTTCTAGTTTTGGAAAGAGATGGATTTGACACTGAACAACCAGCTTTCCTGTCATACGTTGCAGAAGACCGAAGTAAGTTATGTCGAATAGGTAAATTATGAGCGAACTCCTAAATTCTGTAGCGTTTGAAGGTAGGTACTAGCTGCTAGGTAGTTGTTAATGGTACCTACCTAGGTTTTCTACTAGGTATGGTCTAAAAACTTATGCCGTAGTCCCGGCCGAAATAATGCGTTTAGAATTACGGCAATGGTCGTAAAAGGTCGAAAGCTGCCTAAACAATACAATGCCACCTGAATTTTTTTTTTTTTTTTTTTTTCACATCGAAACGTTTTTTCTAAAAAATAGAACCTGTTACAAGTCATTAGCAGATTCGTGTTACTTGTACGAACACCCCGTTCTTTTGGTTTGACCTGTAAACGGTTTTCTCAGGGGCCCTCAGAATCCCGCCTGTTTTTCAAACAGCTGAGATTTTATTTAAACTAGGTAGGTATTCCTTTTATTTCGGATTTAAAACTATTCCTATTTATGTTATACCGATTAACTATTTCTTCTTTGTATTCAGGGTTATTTTATTCCAAATAACAATAGAAGAGCTGGACAAATTTGATTGTCTCATACACGATAATTCCCCATTGGGAAGGTAAAAACGCTGCAAATTATTACACAACGGTTTATTATTTTCTGTACGGATCGCCCATCTACAAAGATCCTATTGACATAAAATCCCCACCTACCGCGAGGTTCACAATCATCTCTTGGCGACAATGAGTAGCTTCTTGTAATTATTACTATCGGAGAGTTGTATCATCCATTCTTAATGAAATTCAGTAACTAAGGAAGCTTCTGAAAGTAAAAAGTTCCATTCATGCAGCATGAGTTGGTGAGCGAATTTTCAAAGAATAATTTTAACCGATTTTGTGGGCGATTCTTATAGGAAACGTTGCGCTGATCCGAATATACCACTTATCCCTATGTTTAAGATGGCAATTTACATAAAAACCCAGTTTTTTTAACTTAATTTTCAAAATTTGGCCCCTATTATAGTACTCCAAAAATTATGGCCAACGAATTTTTTTTTTTGATTTTTAGAGCTGATTCCGAATATAACATATTATGTTCCTATGTTTAGGATGGTATTTCACAGCAAAAACCTCAAAAAACACGTTTTTTCGCGATTTTTGAAACTAAATTTTCAAAATTTGACCCCTTGGAGTACTCCAAAAATTCTGGCCAACGAACTCAGCCTTACTTTTGATATTATTGACATTTTAATTTTTTTTTGGATTTTTTATCTCGATCCCACGGGCAGATATCGTCTGGAGTGACACATATTATATTTATGAAAAAGCGTTAATTTTCAGGAATGGATTTAGAATGATCTGAAATGGATTTCCATGAAGAAAATTTTCAAAAATTTGCATTACAAAAATTTTGAAGCCATTGCAATAGCTTAATCGCTAACAACAAACTTGGTTCGGTGGAATCGAAAGAAATTTGCATTTGAACAGCAGATATTCGAACGGAGATTTTGCCTACTCGGGAAGAATTGCGATTCACACTCGTCTTTCTGATCTTTTTTTCGTTCAACCCTCAAGTCCTTACAGGGAGCGAACGGTTGGTCCTAAAACGCTCCGCAAGGTCTCATTCGACGCTAAAAATTGTGTTCTATTTTAAATCGATGGATAAAATATACCTTCCTATTTGAAATTTTCGAGCTAAATCGTTTTGAAAATTGCATTCCCTATTTTCTACCCCTTAGAGAAGGCTGACGGTAACGAAAAGCCTCGCGGCACAACTAGACCCCGAATGGGGCCGGTATAAGTACCAAATTTCATTAATTTTGGTCCATGGTAACTAAGGAAAGTGCCGCGTACGGCGGACGGGCGGATTTTTTTTATTTTTTTTTTATTCGATTTTTGGATTCTACGTATCTTGCAACGTAAAACCTCAAATTTTGAGGGGGGTTAAATTTTTTTTTTTTTTTTTTCGTGCTCGATTCCAAAGGTTCATTATTGAAAATAATTTAAAAAAAGGCTAGAAACTAAAGGCACCTCTCAAACAACGCCTACAGTGGAGAGCCAGCAGCTTTCAGGCACTGATCAGGATTTCATCTCATTACCAACGGAACATTGGCAACGCTTATTTAATTTTGGCGAGAATCACAAGCCAAAAACCTGCTCTTTCAAATGGCGCCACCTTTACATCCCTAGGTGGCGCCAAACTCATATTGTATGGGAACGAAATGGGAAGTGACGAACATTGGTTCAAAATTTGCACCTGACGATAACTGGTGCCTTTACCCTATGGTTTTGAAATTGAACGCTCTAAAGTTATTTTACTGTTGCAAAAGCGAAATTAAATTAGTTTCTGATTTCAGCAGTCCAAATTATTTGGTAGCAAGGAAACTACGATTAGTTGCAAATACTTGGTAAATTTTAATGTTCCACAGCGCAACCAGGAGAAGCCATCGGATATTCCATTTGCTATATAAGCTACAATCGCTTTCGCGGAAAAGCCTTCTTCATCGAAGATATCATGATCAGCGAGAAAGCTAGAGGCAAAGGAATTGGGAAGAAGTTGTTTCAGTTCTTGTGCAAAGTAAGTCCTTGGGTTTGGTTGGTATGTTGAAGGTAGATGGCACTTGCAAAATACTGCATATTTACATGTAGGTACCTACTTGATTATTATAATGCCTATGGCGTGGCACATAAATATATATTCAGTTTCTTTGTAGGTACCTATTCATCATGAATGAGAAGTGCTTATATTAGTCCAACCTGTAGTTTGGTTCACTCGGTATTCTTTCTACCATGGTTTGTTCCTGCAGCCAATTGCATGCACAGTAGTTAGTCGGCACCTAGTTGAATTGGTAGGAAAAGGCAATCCTGCACAGTTGCCTTGTGTTCAACTTGAATAAGAAGCTATTGGTCCGATTTCTAAACATAATCTTTATAGGGGAACCTAGGGCCTAACCCACTCAACCCCTGAAGATTTACTCAGAATCGGAGGAAAAAATACACTAAAAAGT
>JAEMON010000012.1:17583413-17601522 GCA_030264115.1 Lygus lineolaris
GTACCCACTTACTACTCACGTACATATATATGAGTATGAAATCATTTACAGATAAAGGTGACACATGAATACACAAATAATTCCCATTCAAGACCATTTTATTAATAGGAAGTGTGCTGGGCCCATGACCTATTATAAACAATATTTAAGGCAGCGATGTACACTGGTCGACTGCTTGGTTAAAACGAAACATTCTTTCATTACGTTTTCAACAGTACAATATAAATGAAGCGTTAAACTTCAGAGATCGTCAAAATTAACCTAATTACTCAGAAAGAGATTGGAAAGTCCCTTTCTTCCCTCTACTCTAAAATTCTCTTTTACTCTCGGAGTTGGCTCTCCTTTCTGGATGGGTAGATGCAGTTTTTGACATATTATAGGTAAATAAAATCCATCACCGATCGATTTGTCTGATGGAGAAAATGAGGGATTTGTTATGCACATGAAGATCAGTTCGGTAGACAGGAGGAGAAGGGCTAGGAAGGTGTGGCACAGAGTGAATGAACTCCTGTTGCCGGGGTATCCAAACAAGATCAAGAAACTTCCTGGGTGGAGAGACCCGGTTCCAGCAGCTCCGGTCAGAGATGGTCAGAGGATTCGCCTGGTTTGGCCTACAAACCTTAAGGTGGGGGGGGGGGGGGGGGGGGGGGGGGGGGGGGGGGGGAGCTAAGGTGATAAGAGAATTACATTACGATAATTGGTATGGTTTAAGACAGAATATATTATTCGTAGGCTTTCTTCTTTTATCCTCCCGGTTTCGCAATTGATTCATCAGGGAAATATTAAAAGTTATAGCTAAAGTTCCATTCATGCAGCATGAGTTGGTGAGCGAATTTTCATAGAATAATTTTAACCGATTTGGTGGGTGATTCTCATAGGAAATTTCACGCTGATTCCGACTATACCATATGTTCCTATGTTTAAGATGGTAATTCACACCAAAAACTTGAAAAAACACGTTTTTTTTTAAAGCGATTTTTGACTCTAAATTTTCAAAATTTGACTCCTTGGAGTACCTATACCTACTCCAAAAATTCTGGCCAACGAACTCATCCTTCCTTTCGAAAGCATTGACTTTTTAAAAGATTTTCGGATTTTTTATATCGATCCCTCGGAGCCCAATTTATCTAACATATCGTCGGGAGTGACAAATATATAAATAAATAAATATATAAATACATTTAAAAGTGTTGAATTTCAGGAATCGTTTTAGAATCTGAAACGGATTTTCATGAAGAAAATTTTCAAAAATTTGCATTAAGTATTTAAATGTAGAAGCCATTGCAATAGCTTCATTTTCTTCGAAAATTCGCTAAAATAGTACGTACCTAACAGAGTTGGACAAACGCATTTTTAAACTAAATTTGCTTCTGGTAAATAATAAGGCTGTAACCACTTAACCGCCCTGTTATACTAAACGGTTGTAACCGCCTGAGTCTCTAGAATCCAATAGAACCATTGGGAATTAATGACATGTGTAATTGAATTGACTAACTAAATAAAAACTAATTAATAAAACTAAAAAACAAAAAATTTAGTTTCAAGGCAATAAATAAATTAGTTTCTAGTTCTTAGTTATAACATAAATGTAATCAATTCCCGTTGGTTCTATTGGATTCTAAAGACTCAAGTGGTTTCAACAGTATAGTAAATATAACACGAGTGTTAAGTGGTTAGGTACAGCCTTATTAATAGACAAAAACAAAATTAGTTTCAGAATGGCTTTTGCCCAACTCTGGTACATAAGTATTTACTTTTGTCAACTAGGTGGGTACATATTATTATTTTATACTTCAGTGGTAGTGATAGGAGGTTATTGCCCCTCCCCTAGTTAACTCTGTCTTGAAACTTTGCTTTTATAAGTTCTGCCTTTTCATAGTCTTTGTCAGGGTGATTTTCTTCACTGGAAGAGTGTTGTGTAGAAATTCGCTCGGAACGAATTAGGTCATTTTTTGGTTTACAAATTGGGCTCAGCCGAAAGGAAATTTTGATTTTGAAGTTAAAAGTTCCAGTCATGCAGCATGAGTTGATGAGCGAATTGTCAATGATTCATTTTGATATATTTTGTGGTGGTTCTAATAGGAAATTTTGCGCTGATTCCGAATATACCATGTTTAAGAAGGCAATACACGCCAAAATCCTCAAAAAACAAGTTTTATACCCTTAAATTTCAAAATTTGGCCCCTTGGAGTGCTCCCAAAATTCTGGCCAACGAACTCATCCTTTGTTTTGTTATTATTGACATTTTAAATTTTTTTGGATTTTTTAGATATATTTCAGGGTCAGATATCTTCTGGAGTGACAAGCATAAATATAATATATTCATTGGTTTCTTATTAACTACTTTGGCGGTATAAAACGCTATAATACAATCCTAATAAACTAAGTTCTTTGAAAATTCGCTCATTTACTCATAATGCATGACTGGAACTTTTTTCTCACCTAACGTTGCTCCAAGGCCTTTAAACGGACTCTTTTTAAGAAAAAAAAGTTAAATTTCAGGATTTACATGGAGGAAAGTTTTGAAATTTTGCATTACCTGTTAAAATTTTGAGGCCATTGCAATAGCAGAATTTTTCTCGATAATTCACTAAAATGAACCCACCCACCTCCGGTAATTTAAATTTGAATTTGAACTAAGGTACCTACCTGATAGGTATGTAATAGTGTGTAGTATATTGATTATTTTGACAAGTTTTCATAAAAATGAAAAAAAAAAAATTAAATAAAATTATCATTGAAATGATCGGTATTTATCATGATTACTTATACGTTAAACTTACTTGACCGACTTGGTGACATGAAGCCTGCCAGTGACCTTCCATCCTGCAGCTTCTGAGGAGAACTGGTCAGTACGTGGGAGCAATTTGAAACGAAAGCAGGTGGCAACTTCTTGAGACGAACTGAACGAGCTACAACAACCTGGAAGGGGAGAATCCAGACGAGGATCTGGGTGGGTGGAATCCCCCAAAACCGGATTAGGACCTTCCAGTGCTTGCCAGTGATTTAAAAAAAAAACTAACGGGGAACGTATTTTTCACCAGAGAATTAAAAAAAAATATTTTTTGTGCATTTTCAAAGAAATACTCTGACCCTCCACCATGTCGTGTTTTTTAGAAATGATAATGATGTTGAGCATTCAACATAATAGATAGGTGCCAGTCTCACCCAATTTTAAAGGGATGCAAGGTCGTCTCGCCAAAACATTCTGTTACATGGAAGGGCCATAAACCAAGATTAATTAAGAGGGAGTGAGGACAGGACAGGTAACTGAAATTAGAGCAAATATGACGTGTTCCTGAACTTAAGAAAATCCTAAAACCTAATCAGATTTCGTTATTGCTAAAAATCGTTTAAAATATTGAAAAAAAATCTTGAATATGGTTCTTTGAAAATTCGCTCATCGTCATGCTGCGGGATAGGAACATTTTTCATAGCTACCTACGCAAATTAAACTTATATTTACCTACCCCTCCTCTCCGGAAAATCCTTTGGTGACCGTTTACGCTGAGGAATGTTTGAAAATAACAATTTATTTTATAAGTCATGTTGTATAAAGCTCCGAAATCCCTTATATTTTATTACTGTTCCATTTTATTGAAACTCTAAACGTTTTCGATTTCGAACTTCTGTGCAGTCATCAGCAGACTGTCTTCACTAGGTAGGTATTTACGTAATATCGCAACAAATTTTTAGTCCAAATGTGACGACCTCGTCTTGGAGCCAGTCCCTAACTACCCTTCGAATTTCAGCGAAATCGGTTCATTTGGAACTGAGTAGCCGTAGTTTCAGGCTTCAGGAGGTCCGAAGGTGACTGCCTAGAGGCTGCCTCCCACAATTCCTGAAAATGTCATTAAAATCGAACCACAATTTAGTACCTACGGTTTCACCCAGGACAAAGTCACAAACAATCAAGGAACTAAAAATGTCCAGAAAGCTTTGAAACGCGAAAATTAAGTGGAAATTTTGATTTTGGAGGACAATTTTTTTTTTTAATTTCTTGCACGATAGCTTCATACCTTCGGTAGTGAGCAAGCAAAAACGAACATGCCAGCTTGAACGTTTACCCCGTAAATTTTCACGTTGAATCGAGTGATGACAGTCCTGTTTCATTTTGACTGATGGAAAAATTGATTTTACGAGAAAAAGTGAATTATTTGTACATAAATATGAGCACACCCGAATCATATTTTGCTAATCTTCGTGTGTTTTTTGATTTTCCCAAATATTTGTGGCTCAAACCTAAATATTATTCACTAGTTCAGAAAAAACTCTGCAAATTATTACACAACGGTTTATTATTTTCTGTATGGATCGCCCATCTACAAAGATCCTATTGACATAAAATACCCACCTACCGCGAGGTTCACAATCATCTCTTGGCGACAATGAGTAGGTACCTTCTTGTAATTATTATTATCGGAGAGTTGTATCATTCATTCTTAATGAAATTCAGTAACTAAGGAAGCTTCTGAAAGTAAACAACAAACTTGGTTCGGTGGAATCGAAAGAAAGTTGCATTTGAACAGCTGATATTTGAAAGGAGATTTTGCCTACTCGGGAAGAATTGCGATTTACACTCGTCTTTCTGCTCTTTTTTTTCGTTCAACCCATAAGTCCTTACAGGGAACGAACGGTTGGTCCTGAAACGCTCCGCAAGGTCTCATTCGACGCTAAAAATTGTGTTCTATTTTAAATCGATGGAAAAAATATACCTTCCTATTTGACATTTTCGAGCTAGGGCGTTTTGAAAATTACATCCCATATGTTCTACCCCTTAGAGAAGACTGACGGTAACGCCAAGCTTCGCGGCACAACTAGACCCCGAATGGGGCCGGTGTACCAAATTTCATTAATTTTGGTCCATGGTAACTAAGGAATGTGCCGCGTACGGCGCGGCGGACGGACGGATTTTTTTCAATTCGATTTTGGATTCTACGTATTTTGAAACGTAAAACCTCAAATTTTGAGGGGGTTTAAAATTTTTTTTCGTACTCGATTTCAAAGGTTCATTATTGAAAATAATAAACCAAAACCTGTCTAAATGAAACTGTAGTGTTCCCATTCGAATCAACGTGAAAAATGACGTTAAAAACGATACCAATCTCCTCCAGCCATACATCAAGTCAAGCCATCAACTAAACTCGTGAAAACTGACCGTCCGTTACGTTTTCTATTTGTATAAAAATAATAAATACTGCATGTTGTTACGACAAACCTGCGTAGTGACGAGGCTAAAACATGTTCCATGCTTCAAGAAATTTAGCCGCAAGGCTCAAAACGAAAGACAAAGGGGGATCCAGAGGGTCCAGAATTCAAACGTGATTTTCTCCCGTTGGAAATTGAATTTGTCCACGCCGTTGAGAAATCTGAGATTCTGAGTAAGTTTTCACGCGTTACGTAGATCACCCAATTTTCGGACCCCTGAATTTACTGTAGGTAAA
Source organism: Lygus lineolaris (assembly GCA_030264115.1). Classification (NCBI taxonomy): domain Eukaryota; kingdom Metazoa; phylum Arthropoda; class Insecta; order Hemiptera; family Miridae; genus Lygus; species Lygus lineolaris. Next base: position 17,588,858 of record JAEMON010000012.1, read on the forward strand.
TTATTTTTGAATGCATTAAGGAGATAGAAATTTTAACCCTCTTTCCAACGGCGGAGTGTCCTCATTTCTAATTTTGTACTGAAATTCAAGGGAGTTAGGGCCGTTTTACGATCATAAGGTCGAAAACACGAAAAAATCTTAAAATTTAAGTACCTACTCCCGAATTCAAGGGGTTAAACAAAAACTCTAGAGGCACTTTTTGTTGCAAATTACTTACGATACGATCCCTACTTTTGGTAGTGGCAAAATCATGAAACGGAAGGGAGACGAAAGCCCTGGCACTCGTGATAAATACCTACAAATCACCATGAAGTGAAAAGTGCAGCCATCACTAAATTACGTAAATCTTAGCACCAGATGTTTAAATGTCCGTTTCGGCCGGTGGAGTCCTTATTTTGATTAAATACGAGGGGGTTGTAGGGTTGTCTGTCTGTGCAGGGGTGTGGGTGTATGTGTGTCGGATTCGTTCAATTCGGAGGTACCTACCAAACATCAAACAGGTTTGTATTGAAGGCGCAAGGAAAGGGGTCAGTGAATAGGAAGAAGATGGGACAACCCTTATGCTAAGGGATTTTTTCTGATGAGCAGCGACGCAGTAAGTCGGGAATCGTTACCTTCCTATATAGGTAGGTAACTAGAACTAGCCTCGAGGTACTAATGGCTGGTGGATGAGACATGAATAGGGTTGCCATCTCCGTTCCAATAATGCCAGCCATGCAAATTTAAATATTTGCAACGTAAACGTAAGAATGAAACGACCCAAAATCAATTAGTTCAAGAAGAGAGCGAAAATGTTTCAAATAATTATGTTTGGCCTATACCCTGTCAATTCCCGAAAATAGATTTGGTACTTTCGCATTATACGGGCGCCACTACATTTTTAGGATTTTTGGTACCGGAAATCAATTAAAAAAAACACATATTTATACAAAACACACTTTAATAAAAAAAAGTATGACTCATCGGGTATAGTTTGATTCGTAACAAAACAAGGAAAGTCCCAGGAACATAATTACGATAACCTAACCTAACCGCCGCAGCGCGCTGTATATAAGTGGCGCCCGTATAATGCAAAAGTACCATAGATTTACAAGTAGAATCAATTTCATCAGTCGAAAGCGACTCTCGACCTCGTATTATTCAAGGGTCAACATCAGGCGATCATAGGCTCGGAACATTTCCATCCTGAACGTGAGAGTTTTGACACAGATTTGTCATCGGCTGAAGACCTGGAAAGACTCAAATCTATATTACTAAAATATTCTGATAATTTTACCATTGAGTTTAATGAATTTTTCACAATCCCACCTGCCAAGAGCGTGGGGGGCAGTACTAAAGTTTTACAATAGTCAAAAACTTTAGTACTGCCCACGCACTTTTTTCAAATGCTTTTAAAATAGTGAAATACGTGTTTTCTTTGTTTCGGATATAGGTAAATAGCCGGAAAGATGAGAGTTTGACGATTCAAAAGCACTACACATTTGTTTGAAACGGTTGAGATTAGGGGTTCAAATCTGGCTTTGAAAATGGGGGGCCTACTAAAGAACACCCTAATCGTGTTTGATAATATTAGGAAAATTCTGCATTTTCTTTTTCTTTTTTGTATGAATATTGTGCACCTTGTCTGTTTAAAATTGTGTATTCCTAAATTGTACTTACGTGCCATTGTCAATGTAATTGTATGATATTGTGTGATATTATCTTTATGGGGGGGATGTTGTGCCATGGAGGTTGCAATGATTTGTGTTCATATGGTGACGTCACATCCATTGAGCGACCCACCATTTAGAAATGAATGGCGATTAAAGTGTCCGATCCGTTCCGATTTTGTGTTTTATTCTATAATATTAGTGCAATCCACCTCAAAAATGAAACGAAGAAATTTTCTGTACGTATGATCAATTTCTATACATATAACATTATTTTTCAAACTTATTGCACATGCGCCTAGAATTCGACCTTCGGCTTAGTTTGATATTGGTTATATACAATATAACGTCCCCTATCCACAACGCAGGGACCCCCTACAAATAAGTGGAAGTGGAAGTGGAAGTATATACAATATTCAAACAAACCTTTGTTGTGTTGGATAAGGATGAGAAATCGGTAAAAAGTATCGATTTTTTAATCGATTCAGAATCGGATTCAAAAGATCGATTTTCTGATAAAATCGTCTTAAAAGTATCGACTTTTTTAAAAATTGGTTTCAAGAAATTATTGAATATTTTTGATTTTTCAATTAGAAACATATTTTTTTAATAGGTTTAATTTTTTAATTAGGTACATATTCATGTTTGTATATTTTTTGTCAGAGAAATTTTTTATTCAAAAGATTCTGTCAATAATGCCGATTGACAACTGATAACAGAAGTAGACTCCTCGAGTTCACAGTTTCATTTCATTGTCTAGCAGACAAAAGCAGATGGTAAATCATTTTTATTATTGAATTATTATTATAGTATTTATGCTATCGTCCTGGAATTCTTTGAATTCCCTCCACGTCCGACAATTCCTCCAAAATGAGCGCATAACCGCTGTGATTAAATTACTAGTAAAATTTGTTTGACACGGAAATTCGATTTATGATTTTAATGAAAATCGATTTAAGATTTTTATGAAAATCGGTATTAAAAAATCGATTCACTTCTAAAATCGGAACCTGAAAATCTGTTTAAAAAAATCGAAAAAGCGGATAAAAAAATCGATTTTTTGAAAAAATTGGAAATCGATTCCCATCCGTGTTTGGGTCCGGATTACAAGCATCGCTACTACAGTCGAAAAGTTTACAAATTATCGATACAACCGAATATCGCCAACAATGAGTATCGATACTAAAATATCGATGTATCGGAACCAAGTATCGATATTTCAGTGTATCGACACAGTATCGCCCATCGTGTCAGTCAGCCAGTGTTGCCAGATCTACTGATTTCTCCGATTTCTAGGGATTTTCGGAGTTGTCTAGGGATCTACGGAAAATGACAAAGTAAATTCTAGGGATTTTCCAAGCTTTTTTGATTTCTAGGGAATTTCTGATGAGCCTAACCCATTTTTAGCGAATTCGCCAAGAAAATGAAGCTATTGCAATGGCTTCAAAATGTATATAATGCAAATGTTTGAGATTTTTGTTCATGGAAATCTTTTTCAGTCCATTCTAAAACGATTCCTGAAATTTTACACTTTTTTTATATAATTCATTTTTTTTAAATAATGCATTCATTGAGAGAAAAACCATTCACAAGGTCACAATAGATCTCTTTTGGCCTCAGTGACAAGGGGTTCCTCCCATCACTCTTCGGAAAAAAAACCATTCACAGATAACATAATATTACAAAAATGCTTAATTTCCCCTTTGAGGATAACCTCGTGCTAGGGAAAGGGTTCCTCTTGCTAGTCCCCAAAAACAAGTTCAAACAACAAGTGTTTTCAAGCAAGTGCTTAGGCACTTCATTGAACAATTTCTAAACCACATAAAATGTTAAATGACTTATTTTTCCCATGTGATTGGTCACATGGGAAAAATAAGTCATTTAACATTTTATGTGGTTTAGAAATTGTTCAATATGAAGTGGTGAAAGAAAGATGTTTTGAGGGGAACCTTTTCCATTCAAGAACGTTTTCCTCCTTTTTCAGTACTGATTTTGCTTTAGAAAGCTAATGATTTTTTTTGGGGAATGTTGTTATTCAGACTAGGGATTGTTGTTGCAGTCTACCGATTTTTTCAGTAAGGTCTAGGGAAAACAGTCAACGTGGATCTGGCAACACTGCCCATCATGTCAGTGAACAGTGAGCGAGTGAGCTCAGCTGATGCGCTGCCAGCTGCCTGCATCCTGCATCTCATTTTCCGCCTTCTCTGTGCTCCTTCGATGCTTCGATTTCGATTGTTATGAATTATTGAGATTGTGATATTTTTCAATTGCCGGTTCTTTCATGTAGCTTCTCAGAATATCGCCGCAGTATAAACCATGGTAGAAAAAATACATGCAGAGCATCGTGTGCGTTGAGCGATAAGCTGTGCGAAAAATCTGTCCGAGTCTGCAGCGTCAGGCTACGTTGTATGTCTCTATGTTAGTAGGTAAGTTACCCGCCATCAAAGTTGTCTCCATTACTCTGTGCCCGCCATTGTTTGGTTGTTGCCTCTGTTTGTACTCAACTTTCGTTTTACTTTCCTTTTGATGCATCTCGTTTTGGCGTTTTCTGCTCAAGGTACCCAAGTAGTAGGTAGTTCTTAGTATTAGAAGGGATGATCAATTGGACGCAAAACTAGCATTAGGCCGGTAGTGTGAAAAACTCTCTGTGAAAACATTCAAGGGGGGGACGGCATAGTGTGTTCCTCATGAACGTGAAACTGCACGCTCGGGTTTGGAAAGATTACCTTTACTGATTCCCTGTAAGTAGGTAAGTAGTTGAGTCCTCTTTGATCTCAGTTAAGTACATATTGCTAATCTTGTAAACTGAGTTCAGAGTCCGTGAGAAATGAAAAATGGGAAGATAAGGTCGGTATGATTCACGGGAGCTCACTATCCTACCAATTTATGAAACAAAGTCCTTATAAATACCGACCCCAACAAAAAGAGAAACTTCCTATGGGAAATACTGCATATTATAATAGAACAATGGGCAATTCCGGCTGTTCCATTTTATTCGTTAAACTGAATGATTTCAGTGAGAGGTTTCTCGAAAAGGTGCTAGGTATATGCGGGGTATCGGATGATGGGAAGTGAGCGAAAACGAGTGCCTAGAAAAGATACAGATACAGCCTGGAGGGCACCCTCTGCTCCACTGAACAGATAACCTCGCGCGTGATCTCACCCGTACACCCGTTTTACACCCAAACTGTTCATTTCTAGCTGAAAATCAGAAAGAAGGGAGTTTTCAAAGGTGCTGAAGCCGAAAATGCAAAATTCCGACACTGCAATTGAAATTCCTTGGGGGCTTGGAATTCCTCATTTCCAATTCAAGAATGATATGACTCTTTTCACCGATCTCAAAACTTGTGGTATATTCTATCTGTTGTTGTGAACGAAAGCTCGGCCCCTCAATAGATAGGAGAAAAAAAAGACGTCTGCCAAGTTGGGTGGGCAGTATAGCTTCCTCACTTTTGTAACATGGACGTATAGAATCAGTCATGCAACGAAGCTGAACGAAGGTGAACATTCAACGAAATCGGTAGAATAGTTTTGGAGTTGGAATAGTTTCAGGAAATTCACGTTTGCGCATGCGCACACGCTACTAGTGGTCCGATGGCGATGAAATTCATAGGGGACCCTCTTGGGGCTAACTCGCGTAATCCCTAAAAATATCACCGGAATTGTTCGAGTAGTTCCGGAGATACGCCTATGACAACAAATTTCAACTTTGCGCTCGCGCAATAGCTATTACTGATCCAATAGTGACGAAATTCATAAGTTATTGTCTTGGAGTCAGCCCACAACTACCCTGCCAATTTGATCGAAATAGGTAGGTCAATTAGGAACTGAGACAGGGTTTTCGGGAAATTCACGGGATGATGATGAATTTGATAGGGGACCGTCACGGGACTAATCTGCACAATCCCTGAAAATTTCATCAAATTCGGACCACGTCTTCATACAGTTTTGCAAGGGACAAGGCCTTGACCACAGACCGACAGACAGACACGGAACCAAACTCGTTCAGAAAGCTCTGAAACGTAAAAAGCAAGTGGAAATTTTGATTTTGGGGGACAACAATTTTTTTTCATTTCTTGCACGAATACATAGCTTTCTACCTTCGGTAGTGAGGAAGCAATAATTGGTCTTCGATGGCCGAGTTGCTTTAGCGGTGACACATGGGATCCTTCAGTACGAACCCCCTCAAAATAGGGTGACACGACCAGTGAATTAACAAACCCTAGCGAATGAACATTCCTAGGAAAAGTTCAAAAATATTAAGGCTTGATGGCCATAACAAGAGCGTTCCTCCAGCTTTTCTTGGATTGAAGTTGAAGAGGACGAATCAGCTTTTTTCCAAGGTTGAAGAGGTTGACCTTCTTTATAGACCATTCCCAACTAAGCTACGGGAAAGGGTGCATGCGCAGGTGGGAGGTTACTTCTAGAAAGGTTCATTACATGAACCTCCGCGTTGTCTGTTTACCTTGCCATACCTTGCTTATCTAGTGTTGATACCGGAATTCTGGTGTTTTCATTCCTTTTCTCGTTGGATTAAATGTTGAGTTCACTCCAAAAAGAGTGTTTTTGTTGATAACATTAATGCCGCACTGTTGTTACGAACAGCAACACCGGGTACCTACGAGGAACTCAACCAAGTTCTATCCCTGTTCCACACGATTTTCCTCAAGCCTCTTTATTACTCAAGGAGAGTGTAAAGTGTAAGACTTTCGTCAAGTTATTTTCGTATTTCCGACTAAAAAAGTCAAGAAAATGGAAAACTTCAATAAATCGCCAAAAATGAGAAATTTGTGTTAATGAGCTGGCGTTGGTCTCATTCGACGCAGAAGTCTCAGGTCTTCAATTTGTCTATACAAAACCAATTTCGGGCAGTTCCAATGGTCGAAAAACCGGAATTTTCGAGGTTTTTTCAAGATATTGCAGCTAATTAGCTATTCTAGGAAGAGGAGCATGTGGTATATTCAGAATATAAATAAGACGGGAGGGGGCGATTTTTTTTGTCCAAAAACCCCTACTTTTAGCCACTGTGCGATAGAGCAAGGGAGGTGGTTTGTGAGTGACTCACCCTTACTCTCAGAGGCAACAACCAACCAATTTAATTTTGAGCACCTGATTTGTTGATTAATTTTTGTTCCTTTCTGTTTCCAGTATCAAAATGAGCGATTCAAAAGGTGATGCAACTCCTAATATCCCTGATCGACTTCGAAAAATCCTCCAACCGACGGAGGAGGAGATGAAATTCCGTTTGAAATTATACCCTGGTACGTATCTACTTTGCTCAACCGTCATTTTTTTTTTTTTTTTTAAGTGGGTAGGGGGTCTTTATGGGTACTGACTATCAGAAACCCTCAACTGCAACCTATAAGATCTCTGAACCCGTTCTAATTTTCATGAATGCTGTTTCATCCAAAAGACGCATTATAATTTTCATGAATGCTGTTTCGTCCAAGAAAAAAGCTGGAAGACAACCCTTGGACGTTATGAAGTGACGTTAGAGTTCTGATGATTTCAGGTTTTCTCCTTCTTCAACTTCAAGTTCTTATGCCTCTTCAGTTGCCAGTTTCGAACCTGAAAAAGGCTCGTGTGATAATGGCCTTTACATACTACTTTATCACATCAATTGCTTGGTACTTAGAAAATAGTATCCACCTGTGAGAAAATAGTATCCACCTGTGATTAAATTTGCGACATTTACGTTCACCCATTTCTTTCCATTTACGTTCACCCATTTCTTTCCATTTACGTTCACCCATTTCTTTAATATTTCCAAAATTTTGTGCTGACTGACTCGATTATACCTTTCTTTTGAAACTGATTTTATGGCTGTTTGCCATGAAGTCTTTTAGATCACCACTGTTATGGAGTTCAACTGCAGCTAAGTGCTACTTTTAACCTGGAGCAAGGCCATTATCACCTGCCGTCCCAGGTGGAAGCTTTTTTAGTTTCGAAATTGATGCATAGGATAGGAACTTGATCACTACCTACAAGTACAGGCACCTAGGTATCTGTTTTTGTTGTGAAATAGTGATAGGGCAGCATTATTTGGCTCAAAACCCTCATCATGCAAAATGCTTTGGTCATGGATGGACCATTTTCCGTTTGGATACACTCTTCATATTGGAGTCACTAGTTTATTTAATGAAATAATTTTAATGAAAAGGAAAATAAACTAGTGACTCCAATATGAAGAGTGTTTCAAATTGCTTTTCACTTGTCCTTCCAATTTCTTAGCCTGAGAGAGATAGCGGGAGCAGACTGAAGAGCGGTTACTTTAGGAATAGTACAGAGTGCCTCAACGGTTGGTTTCATTATGACATGGAACATGATTTCTGGTAGCCTAGAGGTATAAGGCAATTAGAGGCATAATTGTATCAGAAGGCCCAGGTTTGGCTCCTGGAGGAGAAAAGATATTTCCTCAGGAGAGGGTTAAGAGAATTGTTTGTTAACTCATCAATATTTAATCGAGATACCAAATGGTTCCTTAACGAAATCAATATTATTATTAATATTTCTGGCACCTAACAGACATGGGCTGATGAAGTTACGCTAACGTCAGCATTTAAAATATAACTGTAAGGCCCAATAAGCTGTTGTGTTACTCAAGTTTAAGGTTATTGAAGAATACCTTATATATCCAGATGGCCTTCAGTTATATTCAAAACGGACAGAGTACTTCCTACTCCTTGGTTGATACAAGATCATCGTACCTTATTCGTACCGTATTTCTAATATCAGGGGGCATTCTTTCAATTCTTTCATTGTTCATACCTTCATTTTTCAATTTTTTTGTCTTCTTCCCAGACGTCGCCGTTGTCGAAGACGCAAAAATTTTGTGCACAATTTGTCAGAAAGACGTCAAACATGTGTTCCTCCTCAAGAATAAGTCCTACAAACATGTCTTTCTCCGTGTTGCTGTCTGCAAGGTAATATTCTAAATAAATAATCAGGTTCAATTTAGACTTTTTGAAACTCCTCGTCAACAAACACGTTTGACGGGGAATGCGCTTTGTTTTTATTTTTTGAAGCTTCTAATTTTTTGGATATGTTGACTCAAAACTAGATATGAATAATATTCGTAGTTCTGAGTTCAATACATTTATATAAATTCTTGTAAATATCTATTCCATGTTAAGTTGCTGATCCTCTTAGTTCATAATGACCGTAATATGAGTTCTAAAACAATGAAAGGTCCCGAAGGAATCACATTTTAAAAAAATGTCTCTTTTGAATTCCATTTCTCGAAGAAAAACAATTAGCCTAGGATACAGATTAGGCAGTGCCTGTAGGTATTATCAGTCACTATTATTCAACAGTGATGTTTGCCGAGTGATTGTACATCCCACACTCCCGATATGTTCCTAATAAATAATAATTAGTATTGGAATTTCAAATATTTGGGTGGTAATGGTTGAACAACCTTACCTGCAGAGATTTTCCACGGGATTGAAAGATACCAAATGAATCCTCCAATTAGGTGTAACTTGATACTTTAAAGGTCTCATGTTGTGTGTAAAAGCGTTGCTCCTTACGTTTGGTTGCAATAGCATCCTCCCCCCCTCTTATACAGGGTGTATCAGACTAGACTCGACAAAGTTCAGGGATCGATTCTACGACTAATTTCATTTTATCAAAACCATATTTTGTTGAGCTAGTGAACAATTGAGGTAAATCTAAGCAATAATTATTTGGAAAAATCCAATCAACACACAAAGATTACACACAAAGATTATTATCAACATGAGTTGGTTGTGCTGGTATGTCCAAAAATTCACTATTGTTATCGAAAAATCAATGTTTTATCAGTCAAAATGAATCGGGAGTGTCACCATTTGATTCAGCGTGAAAAAATTACCTGGAAAACGATACTTATCTCCTCATGACATGGTCAGGTCGTCAACACCCTAAAACACTCGATTTCCTTGAAAAACCCACTTTTTTTTTTGGCATTCAAACGTAATTTTCTCCTCTAATTATCATGATAAAATTAATTTTGATCATACCATTAGAAAGCTGAGATCCTAAGGAAGTTTTTCCTGTAGATGGGGATTGGAGAACATTACGTTAAAGAGGTCATGAAGCGGATTTAAAAAAAGTGAAATTTTGGAAACTTCTCAAAATTTTGACTTTGACCTCATTTTGTAGCTGTTGGAACTGCTCAAAAATTAATGTTTTGGCATCAGAGAGATAGGAAATTTAGCGGTCTTTCCAACGGTGTTCTCAGATTTTAATTTACTCATCAAATTAAGGGAGTTATGGTCATTTTAGTGCCGCAAGGTCGAAAACACGAAAAAAATCGTGAAATTAAAAAAATAGGGTTTTTGACGGGGTTAGAAGAAAATGGCTGGGAAACACTTTTTGTTGCAAATTAGTCGTAGAATCCCTGAACTTTGTCGAGTCTAGTCTGATACACCCTGTACGTTACCCTCACCGCTGTTTGAGGAAAGGGAAAGGGCTCGTCTGCCCTTGGTTGGCATTTTTTATTCCTCCCAATCCCCCTTTCACTTCTTTCAACCAACAGAACCCAAGTTCCCTGCCAACCCCCACCATTGTTCAACCCTTTCACTTTTATTTATTGATTTGATGGTCAGCATAGCAAGGGAAGCTGGTTTACTCACTCCCAAGACAGAGTTGTAGGGGCGAAATTGGAGAATTTAGGCAAGTTGAGGGAAGAATGCAATATGATGACAATGTTGATTTGTGCAGGGGTGCATGAAATTTTACGACGACGGCGACTTCTCCGTGGATGAGGACGGTGACGACAAATATTGCAGATGGTGTGGCCAGGGCGGCACCCTTTGCCTGTGTAGCAACTGCCCCAGTACATTTTGTAAGGTGAGCTTGCTACAGTACTGTACTACGCTAGGTGGTTAGGTATAATTGAGTCGTCTCATCTATTCATTAAGAAAAAGTTCCATTCTTGCAGCATGAGTTGATGAGCGAATTTTCAAAGAGTGGTTTTAACCGATTTGGTGGGTTATTGTTATAGGAAATTTCACGCTGATTCCGAATATACCTTATGTTCCTATGTTTAAGATAGTAATTTTCACAGAAAACCTCAAACAACGCGTTTTTAGCGATTTTTGGGTCTACATTTTCAAAATTTGAACCCTTGGAGTACTCCAAAAATTCTGGCCAACGAACCTAACCTTTCTTTTGACATTATTGACATTTTGAAATTTGTTCAGATTTTTAGCAAGATTCCTCAGTCAGATATCGTCTGGAATGACACATATAAATGTATATACCTACATAAAAACTATTAAATTTCAGGAATCGTTTTAGAATGGCCTGAAACGGATTTCCATGAAGAAAATTTCCAAAAATATGCATTACAAAAATTTTGAAGCCATTGCAATAGCTTCATTTTCTTCGAAAATTCGCTAATGTTCACAGAAAATTAGTAAGACAAACAAAGATCGGCAGTTTTCTAGGATCTGTAGCTTGGAGATAAACAACATTTTTACAGTAATAATACTTTTTAGCATATACCATAGTATATACCTAACAAGTAAGAAAGTGTTTGATTTGAATGATCTTCAAGAAGAATGCTTCTGATCTCATCAAACATTATTGACAAGTTGCAATTGCTTAGATAATTTCATTCTAGAAAAAGCTAAAATGTATCTCTCGATAGAAGCCAGCAACTTCAATAAGCTGAAATATGGAATATTCGAGTTTTACGCGTGATGAAAATCTGGAAATTGCCAAAAATGTCAAAAGTGTGTGTGTTCATTGTCGAAAAGCGAGCTGAATGAGGTATTTTCCATGAGATTACTCAAATCATTTTCATTATCTTGAGAGAAGTAAAATAATGTTGTTATGTTTCAGAAATGCATTCGAAGAAATTTAGAACGAAAGTATCAATTGCTGGTTGAGAAGGATGATTGGAAATGCCTTTTCTGTGATCCAAAGCCTCTGTACAAACTGCGAGCGCTCTCGTGGGCTGTTGATGAACATTTGGCGAACCTCAAGTGAGTTTTCGGTGGATAATAATCAGAGTGGTGGTATCTACGATGTGTGTCGTCCCCTCCCTTCAGTTTGCATTATAGGAAACAAAATTCCAAATCGTAATTTTTATTTTTTGCGTGGAATCCAAATATGACAATTTTAAGCATGTGCGCACTAACTTTGTTTTTTCAAATGGGAACCCCCATTTTTTATTGCACATTCAGATTCTACGTGAAATTGGCGCAATGGGCGCATATACGCGCTAAATTTGCGCAAAATGCCAAAAATCGAGTTTTGTGTAAATTTTCAATTACCACATGTGATACATGATTATCGGGATATTTTTACTTTCCTCAGCCCACCTGAAGGTGAATGGAAAGTATTGCCGTCAGCAGAAAACCCAATTTCTGAAACACCACCTTTAAAGTGTCGCGTTGCCCATCAACAGTAGTTTTCAAGGGTTGTGACAACTATAACGGAACTCAAACCTCTAGATGCCTACTCTGGGATGTTTATCACTTTAATAAAATTTGCGATGTGCTCAGTATTCCCATTGTAATCCATTTGAACATTATTTTAGTAACAAAGACTTAACAATGTTTGAATGTATCGTTTTACATTCTTTTTTTTTTCATCGTTTAGAAAAAAAGAAGAGGCTCAAAAGAAAAGGGCAGAAAATACCCCAAAGACGCCGAAGGTGAGTTGAAAATATAATACCTCCGTCATTGAGAGATTATTATTATAAGCCTTCGTTATCTTGTTTGATGCGTAGAGATTATGGAGGAGTAACTAAGAATGGCTTAAGTGCAAAAAGCGTGTACAACAAATACTTGTTATAGCTTACTATTTGTATCTTCCACTTCGTAGTCTGGCATAAATACGTTAACTATTTCAATAAAAATCCCCGTTCTCATAAAATCCAAAATACTCGGCCGTGAACTGTAACAAACTGATAAATAACACAATAAACAGTAATAAGCTGAAGAATAGGTAAAACCAGGGACACTGCCAAGATAAGGGTTACAATCGGTAAAAAGAAAACGGAGTTAAATAGAAAAACGTTGTCTA